>BPLS01000142.1:0-53192 GCA_019656275.1 Rhododendron kiyosumense
AATCCCAATAAAATAATATAAAGGGTACTTTTGGAATATTGGTACCATGCACTTTTTGATTAAAATAATAAGTACTTTCCCATGTGATTAAAGAAAATGATTAGTTTAATGATCCCATAGTACTTTGAAAGATTCATTCTATTGTCCAATGGTTAAAACTTCCCCTAACATCTATTATCCAATGGATAATAGCTATTAGGTTACTTTTAATATTAAAATAATAATAAAAAGTACTTTAAAGTAGATACACTTTTAATATAAACAAATGGGATTCTATTATCCAATGGGTAATAGTTTCCCTAACCATTATTGTCCAATGGACAAAGAAATAAACCAATTTGATTAAAAGAAAAAGAATATTAAAATTCTAAGTTAAGGGTTCAAAAGGGTCAAAAGTTCCAATGAGGGGCCAAACGGTCATTTTGCAATGACTAGATGACTTTTCGGTTTAGTTACTCTAACCGGATGGTTAGATGCTAACTAGGCTTGCTAAGTAGGACTAAAGCGCAAGAAATGAAACTTGAGGGGCCAAAGTGCAATTATGACAATTTACAAGAATTAAAGTAATTCAAGCAATTAAAATTAATAACTCGAATAATAAAAATAACTTTTTATTCATTGAAATTAAGAGTTATTACAACGGGCTACAACCGCAGCGTCCGCTGTCGGTCTTTCAAGCCAGACAACCTTGTCTTGAAAAAGGTTGTGGAAAAGTCCAAGAAGAGGAAACTAATGCCCAATTGGGAGGGTCCCTACCAAGTCCTTAAACATCTCGGTTCAGGGAATTACAGTTGGAAAAATTGGATGGCTCGCCATCCCTAAGTCATGGAACGCTAACAACCTCAAAAAGTTCTACGGCTAAGCGTTCTACTACCGAAGTCCTTTTACTTGTTCACTTGTATTTCTTTTCATTGAAAAGCTAAAGGCAGTACGACTGTGTAATGGCGGTGTCCCACCAAGTTTGAATGAAAATCCATTTTTGCCTATGTCTTACTTGTGCTATCTGTTTATGCTGATTCAATTACTCCCACTCGGTTCTTCTTCATTGGACCGTTTTACACAAACTTCTGAGATTTTGTCCTCTAATAGGTGACACCCTTGGACAAGAATCCCACCAAGTCGCCCCGGCCTCTTTGGTCGTTTGCACTTCTGGTTAGTCGCATTAAGGACACTCGGCTTCCCTGCCGAACCCCTTATACCGACTCACCAAAGTCTCTCACCGCTCGGGCTTGCTGTGTCCCGAACCTATGGCCGCGGCCTTATCCCTTCGCGACGCACCTCAAGTCCCCCAGTGATACTTTCGTCTCGCGCGTTCTCACCTCACCACGACCACTCACGTTGGCAAGACTTACAGCTTCGGTTTTCAACCGACGTCTCTTGCGCTCAAATTTGCTTCAAATCATGCTTCCGAAAACTCTTCGGTATAAGTTCGCTTCAGAAGCATAACCGAAGCAGGGGCATCGATACAACATAACAATAGCAAAAGCAAACACAACGGTGCACAAGAAAGAGACATTCATTCATAATGAAAACCAAAAGTTAACTCCATTCAAAGCTAAAACCTTAACGAAGGCCCTGGCTCTACCAACTGTTCGGTGCCAGTCCTCCACAACTATTACAACTTTAAAATAGTGAAACTCCAACAAGCTGGAGCTGTCCAAACAAAGTAAAAAAAAGAAAGAGAAAGAAAGAGAGGAAGAAGGTTACAACCATTCTATGCACCCTCGGTTGGAGCTGCGGCGTTGGGATCAGCCTGACTCCCAAGGCCTTGTACCTCCTCTTCCTCTTCGGGAAGCACAAGCTCCTCGGGTGGTGGCTGGGGCAAGGCTCGGAGTTCGGAATCATCCGAGAGGTCGAGTTTGCTCAGAAGAGCTTCATGACCGAAGCGCAGCCCGTCCATGAAGCGATCTCTGTGAAGCTCCCCCTCGATCTCACGAACCTGCCGTTTATACTCCACGCCGGCCGCATCCCAGCCTTCGCCGTAGCCTCTGTCTCTGGCCACTTCGACCTCCCGGGCTCGGGTCACTCGCAGAGTTTCCGCGTCTTCCTCGGCTTTTGCAGCTCGGCGTTCGGCAAGCACACGCTCTGTCTCACTCTTCTGAAAGTCGGCTTGGTAAAGTTCACAAGATGCCCGAGCCGCTTTCAAGTCCTCCTCCCTCTCGACGAGGGCGCGCTTCAGCTCCTCCATCTCGAGCTCTCGGGCTCTGCTTCAGTCATTCAGTGCCAAAGCCCGAGCCCCGGCCTGTCAGCAGAAAGAAGGGTAAGATAAGCACAGAATATTGCTCAAAATGCCACAAGAGGATATGAAAGATAACTTACAGCCAATAGTGCCTGTGCGATTTCCCCGGTTATGTCCTCCGTCCTGCCGCCGATAGCTTTGGCGTCTCGAGGAAGAACGCAGGAACGCATCAAGCCGAACGCCGTGCCAATGTTGCTGGCGGCGCTGTCAGCATGGGTGATCGGATGCCCGGAATAGTGACGAACCTCCGGGGCCCATACCACCTCCCTGGCTGCGGTCCGAACCTCGGAGTCGGTTCCCGCGCCGTCGGTTCCCTCCTCCTCGTCCTCCTCCCCAATGACAATGGGATCCTTGTCCCTTGCCTGGGTCTCTTCAGCCTGCTCTTGCCGAGCTCACTTCTCTGGGCGCCCCTCCGGGGACGCGGGAGTGGTCCCTGACGTCCCAGCCCCTGGAGTGCTGGCTGGAACACTGCCTCGGCCAGTCGGCCTTCGGCGCCGAAGGTTAAAGACTTCTCTTCCGCGACCGTTCATCTCGTCGCTAAGCCCAGTCCTCTCCGGTGTGTCCCAGTCAAGCTCCTGTCGGATTGTGCCTCGAGGTCCGGAGCTGCTGCCCTCGGTGTCCTCGGTCCCAATCGCCCCTCTTCCCCTTCCTTCTCCTCTTCCCCTGCCTCTGCCTCGTCCCCTACCAGCCCTTGGCACACCTTGCTGCCTCGGTTTCTTCTTCAGGAAGCTGGTGTAGGAGCCCACGTAACCGAGCAAGTCAGGGGCGTACCGGTTTGCAAGCGGAATCGCAAAGGTAGCTGTGATTCGGGCCCAAACAGCTCTCTCCCGAAGCTCAGCAACGACACCCTCAGCTACAATAGCAAAACAACAAACAAAGGCAAGTCAATACAACAGGCGAAATTCAACTACATATTGAAGAAATATACCGAAGGGAAGAGTTTACCGACCTAGGGCTCCGTTCTCATACGGAACAGTGGTGGTTGTGTCTGCTCTTTCCCCGGGACCGAACATAAAGTTCTCGGTGACCTAGACATAGAGAGCGGCCCACTCCTCGGAATCGGGCAGGTGATCGATCAGGAATGTGTCGTAGCCGGTGCGGCAGGACAAGTAGTATCGCTGATGCTCTCGGTTGACCCCGAGGAGGTAAACTTCGAAGAGCTCCTCTAACCCGAAGGTCAGGTTGTATTGCCTCCTCAGTTCTATAATACTCGTAATTATCCTATACGAGTTTACCGTGAGCTGGGAGGAAGTGAGGTTTAGGGTTCGGAGGACCCTTCAGACGAATTGGTGAAGAGGAAACCTGATCCCTCCCTCGGTTATAGCCATGAGGGGGAAGATCAATGCTCCCTCTCGGTGGGGCAGATCCTTGGGGTCATTGTTTGGCAGCAGCCGAACCTCAACGTCGTGAGGCACACTGTAGACCCGTTTGAACTCCGCGTATGCGGCCGCCGAACCATCGAAGTATTGGTTCCGGTAGGGACATGGCCTCATTGGCCTTCTTCGTCCTCGAACTTCTTCTGGGGCATCGGCGAACGGTCCCGGCCCCTGGTTTGAAGTGCTCGGTGCATCTGTCATCGTTGGGTCAAAGGTTGTCCTCTCCTGTGGGGTTGTCCGAGGGTCGTAGGGCTCGATCGAGTCAATGGGGATTCGGTAGAAAGCGTTGGACCGGATTTCCACGAATATCTCTTCAATATCAGTAGCGGGGACCGAGCTACTGGAACTGCTCGAGGAGAGCTCAACGATCATTCGCCCCTACCTAACAAAGAAAGATGTGCAAAAAACCCGTTAGCTATGTGCTCAGGGAAAGGCAGGAAGACTTAACGCACGGGACAGAATGGTCGTTACTCCTCGAAACCTACTGGTCTCGGTCAAGCTTTCGCATTTCTCTTCAGGAGAGCGCCCCGGGGGTCTATACTAATCCAATGGTCGCGGGTTGAATTTAGCCCTCGGGAAGAATTTGGACCTCGGGAAGAATTTAGGCCTCAGTTAAGATCAGAACGACGCTGGGAAATCCCCAGTGCCGCCGCGAGCCAGAGGCGACGCATGGCGGTTCAATCGTGAAACGCATCAAAAAGGATGAAAAACTCGAAGAAGCTGAGCTAAAAGTAAAGATTAAAGCGAGGAAATCAACGTACCACAAATGCAGGCGTTGCTTCACGTCCAAAACGTTGATTCACAGGCGGAGATTAGTGGCGGCGGCGTTAGAGCTTCAGAGCGGAGGGTTGAACTGCCGTTGTAGACACCCCAATTTGAAAATCCTGGACACCTTTTAAAGTCCCCAATGATGATAAACAAAGAATGATTTAAAACCTTTGGATTGATCTAAAACCTTTTGGAGCGCTACCTTTCAAAAATCGTGAACAAGTGGCCGATAAGCTTTTCAATAATAAAAACGTGCCTTGAAGTTTCAAACAATGCTCTTTGTACTCAAAAGAATGAGGAAACACCTTATAACTAAGTACGAGAGTGCCAAATGACACTTAGAATGAGTGAGTACGTGCTTTGGCCATCGTGGCACCAACGGTCTTCGGTTTAGTCTGCTTTCAGCCTAATTTTCATAAATCAAACTTCCTTATTTTTATGTTTGGAGTAAACCAACTTTTAGTACATTCAAAACCCTTTTTATCGATACATAATAAGCCTTAATCCGATTTGAAATGAGGGAAATATGAGAATTTTGCCAAAACAACCACTTTTTCGACCACCTGAGGGTAAAATTGTCATATCTTTTGATGTACAAAATTATTTTTATCCAAACCACTTGGGTTAGAAAGTAGACTTAACGAGCTTTCCAACGGTTCAAAGAACACCTAAAACCGAGTTCGGGAGTGTCCGGGGCGGCCTTTCGAAGTTTGGCCTGTTAAGCTGTCAACATGTACCGTACGGCGGTCAACTCTGCCGTACGGTGGTCAACTCTGCCGTACGGTGGACATATTTCTACCGTACGGTAGAGTTTTTGACCGCCTAAACTCAAGTCGGTTGGGATGTGCCGTACGGTGGAAGCCCAGTGCCGTACGGTAGAGTTTATGTACCGTACGGTACATGTTGCCGCCCTTATTTTTGCTTGACGACCAAGTTTTTCAGCTGCAGACTGAATTGCTTGGTTTTCAAGCCAAGTATGCTTGATATCCAAGCCATTTTGCTCTATAAATACCTCCTCCAAGCCATTAGACAAGACACAAACAATTTTGGAAGAAAAAGAGAGAGAGAAAGAACATTTTTTTGGAAAAGAAGAGAGAAATTCAATTTTATCAATCAAAAACAGTTCAAAAATGATTTGAAAAATCCATACTTGTTTTCATACCTATTTCAAATACCAAAAATGTCATCTTCTTTCAAAAACCAAGTCTAAAGCCATTTTCACTTCCAATTTCAAAAAAACAAGCCATTTTCCACTCCTTTTCATTTTCAAAGCACCGAAACGCCTCAAAGCCAAGTCCAAAAATCGTTCTTTGAAGGCAGCCTGCACCTCAAGCCTCATAACTTGTTATCGCAGTATACCAAAGCTTCGCTCGTGCCAAAAGACTTTTCAATTTTCACAATTTTCCAAAGAAAGGTTACGCTCCAAAAGGTATAAATCTTTTATTCAATTACTTGTCTCTGTAATCTGAGGGGAAACCACTAAGTTCAGAACTGGTTCCTCGTACCTGTTTTGGGCTTAAATGGTTTGAGCAATCGCAAGCAAGAAAATCGACACCATGTATATTTCTACCGCACAACACATATTACTGCCGTACGGTAGAAACTCTTAGGGGGACAGGTTCTGTTTTCCATATCATCCTTTCTCCTTTTCACGACTATTACTATGCAATGAAGTACTATTTTATGCTTTAATGGTAACATATGCCGTGGTGAGTCATTTTTGGATTAACAAAGCATTTTAGTTTTATATTCTTTTTTGAAGCATTAGTTATTTCATCTATAAATCATGCATGCATTCTGTAATGATCACATCCCAGATAACCTTGTTTAACCTTGTTTTCAAACTGTGAGCCACGAGAACTAGTGCCGTACGGTGCATCTATCAGCCGTACGGTGGTGTTTGCGGTGGAAAATATTCTTTATTTACTTCTTTCCGTTAACTGTTTAATCAAAGCATGCTTACCAATACTTGTGTTCTGATATAACCTGTCCACATGCTAAAGCTGTCCTTTGTCCAATATTGACCACCAAATCCAGTGCCGTACGGCACACCCTTCTACCGTACGGTAGTGTTCTCGTGGGACAAAATGCTAGTGTTTGTTATTTTCTGAAGCATGCCTAATAACGTTTATATCTTTTGCAATTGTTCATTTACGTGCAATAAACTGTTTATGTGGCATTAAAAGTTAAGCAATAAAATGATTTTCAAATCCCACAAATATTAGTAGAGACCGATTTATCGGGCGAGGGGGGTGCTTTTCTCAATAAAACCTTCCCCCCTCGTAACCTGGCTTCCGAATCCAATCTCTGGTTTATTTTTCAATTCAAATATCATTTTCAAGTTCCAGGTTTTCTCGGGTAACAAACCATTTTACAAAAACCCGGGTGGCGACTCTTCGATTTTTTCAAAAAGAGCGCACGACAGGGGATGGCCTCCGAAAAGGCCCATCTCGGGCTCTGGCGAGCCCACAGCCGTTCTCCCTCTCTCTCCCCTATTTATATTAAGAGAGACGATCCGATGCGCGGGAAGCGAAGCGTCGTGCACCGAGCCGTTCGATCTTTGACACGTGTCCTCATCGGATGGTCAGTATTTGGAATTTAGAACCGAAGTCAGAGCGCCGTATGGCCGAACCATTGGCTTCGTGACACGTGTCCCTGAGGTGACGTTTCGTACTGATTGACTGACACGGCATGTGCCGAGGCAGCTTTTTGCCTCCCAACGCCCCGGTGGGTTTGACACGAAGATTTCTTGCTGCTAGAAGCGGTTGGTGAGGGATTCACCGAAGCTCCTCCATCCATCAGGGATGCCTCTCGGAGTAGGAGTAGTGGCTCGTTAGGGGATTAAGACCCTGAAGCGGAGATGTGGGGCTCCAGGGGTCTTGAGGGGCTATTGTGGTGGCTTCGGTTATCATGTCTGTAACCGAGCCGCATACATGAACCAGCATCTCAGCAGGACTGGCCGAAGGGCCGAAGAGTGCCAATCTCCCCTGGTCCCTGGTATGGTATCTCGCCCGGGACTGTGCTTCGGTTTCGGTGTTATCCGAGATATTGGATCAAGGCAGTTATGATGGATGGGGCCCTTGTCAGATTCGTCATAACAGCAATCATTTGGATCAGGTCATGTGCTCCGTAACCGTTTTATTCCCCTACGTCATGAATGACATCGCCATAGGCGGTTACCAGAGCGTGATCTCTACGCGTTGGCTTGAAGGCCAAGAAAACCTAGGTCTATAAATATAAAGGGATGCTCATTGTGAGAGGTATGTGATTCTACCCTAATCCTTGACCTAATTCACTCTCCCTACATCTAACTTGATCGTCGGAGGGTCACTGGGCAATCACCGCCCTAGTGACTTGTTGCAGGTCTTCCGGCGAGGCAGGAAGGAGCCTAACCAAGAGTGCTGTCTAGGTCCTGATAAACCGAACCACCACAAGAGCCTTTTGGCTTCAACTATATTTCTATAATATATTGATAGATAAATAGTATAGAGTGTGTGTGTATATATATACACACAAACACAGTCTGGTTCCTATCAGGGTGTTTTGATCGGAGCTTAGGTCTGGACCACCACTCAGCCGTTGGATCGTGTTTTTAATGGTCCAAATTTTAATGAAACTTTTTCGGAGAAAAATTAATTGTGACCAGTCATAAACCTTCAGCAGATCCGGACCATTAAAAACACAATCAAACGGCTGATATCCCCGGAACTGCATATATATATATATATATGTATATAATATGGAAGGGTGGTATTTGAATCCCTAAATTTCCTCCTATATTTTGGACCCTAGGATCAGTACATATTTTTTCTACAGCTGAGATCTACGGATGGTAGGGCTAACAATATATTTGAAAAGGATGGTACAAATATTTAAATAAGATTATGGACTTTAACTTCAGTCATACAGAGATTGATTTGGAAAGGCTGAGATTTACAGCTAATCATTTCATCCTTAATTTATGGGATTTCTAATAGAGAGAGATGGTTAGTTTGTTCTTAGAGGCATTCAACGGGGAGATCATGTGCAACCAAAGTGAGTGTGATTTACATAATTTTTCTTTGATTTTACTTTCTTATGTATCCAAAAAACTTTCATGGATTTCTGTGGTTTCAGACGTGGTTTACAGATTGCTGAGGTTCTTCTGAGCACACCAAATATCAACCAAGATAATGGCATGAATTTAATCTATTGTAATGTTTCCTCACGCGATGTGTGATTTTTTCCTAATCTTAATTTGGTACAAGCTTTTCTTAATTGGGAATGGGCAATCTTTATTATCTATTGAAAGATATCAATGTTTGGATTGCCCTCTTTATAAACGCTTTCTAGGGACACATCGTAGGCAAGAAAAAAATGGTATACAACCATATATTTTGTCATTTTATTATTATTATTTTTTCCCCTACCCAAAATCAATATTGTTAATTACAGTTAATGAAGTTTAAATCTCTATCAAATTCATAGAGTGTATGGTGCCAACCACTGACTAACACTCCACTTGCTATTATTGTTCTTTTCCATTTTGTTTTTTTCTTTTATCTTTTTACAAATATATAATTCAAAATCCTTCTTGAAGAAAGTTTTTTTTTCTTTCCGGTGAATGATTTAGCCATCAATGCTCATTCAAGCTTTAATTTTTGTTTAATCTCAAAAAATTCTAAAGAGATTTTTTCTTAACGACATCTTTGTTTTAACTTTTGTTATTTTTGTTTTATAATCTTTACATTACAATGTTTGGATGGGGAGCATTGTAAGGCGAATTTCTTCGAGGACGCATAAGATGGTTGTATTTACGGTTGAACCACGTAAAGTCAAAGGAGCAAATAGATAAACTCTCAATTTTCTATAATTTAATTGTGAGATATTTTCATGTTGTAATTTAAAAGTTTAAGTTTGAAAATTAGGTTTGTTTCATGTGACACTTTAGAAACATTGAAACACCCTCATTATGTATATTAAGCACATGCGTATTGCCCACAAATATGTGTAATAATGTTTCTCTTTTTTCTCACAATATTAATAAAAGAACCACCTCCTTATATTTTGCACAATTTGTTTCAAAAGTATCAGTACTATGACAATCTTACAATTTTATTCTATGTACATTATGAATCTTGACAGTTGAAGACAGAACAGTTAAAAGTTAAAACTCATACAATCGGTTTGTATGATCCATATGTATAGTGTTTTATGAAGTATTTTTTTGAGCAGAGACATGAGAGGTAGACATCATTTTCATTTAGAAATTCAAAATGGACATGTGTCTTTGGCGTTGAGATCCTTTTGTTGAACTCCCGTTCATAGCATGGATTTGTTGCTAGAAAAGATCCAAAAGAAAATCATTGGAATATGGCAGTGGAGGTGGGTGGGTGCATGAGTCATACTATTGCTGGTTCTAGGCTAGAAGGTAGCATCAGCAGAACATGAGTTTTACTATTGTTAGAGGCAAATGAGGATAGAGATTTGACGATGGAAAGTATTGGATGGGAATTTGACAAACATCTAATATGGACTAGAATCTTATGGAAAATCTTGATATAGAATGGTATTGGATTTTCTTGCAAATCCTGATTAGTATCCATAATGCAATATATGTATCTCTTAACAGGAGATACAAAGATACTAAAAATATATTTTTTAGTGTTCTTTTATATATCTACTCGAGACATGCATTTTTAGTGTTATGTATTATTTTTTGTTTACATTGATGTTTGGATGATGTTTTTTTATTTTATCAAAGTTTTATACATTTGAGTTTGTGCATACAGAAGTTAGAAATTGAAAAATTATTTGCTCTTCACTTGCTGATTCAAGTTAAACAGGTCAATAAATTTGTTTGGGTTATTGTTTTCCGCAAAGTTGAATTCATTGGGTAGGGGTTGATATATATATTAGGTTGAATGTCCAGTATTTGTTTGCGTGTGCTGATTGTTCAAGCCGTGACTTCAGGCACGGGGCATGCACTAGTATATATATATACGGGGCGGTTCCAAGGACACTTAAAAAAACCCTCCAAATCTTAATCTTATAGTTCTCGTTCAAATTTTGATGATTAATATTTGGGTATCGGATTTTTCGAGAGATCCATCTACTTTTACTTGTGGCAGCAGATTTAATTTCTAGAAGCTTTAGAAAGAGGAAAATTTCTTCAAGTTGGCACCAAACTTGATTGAGATGGCTCAGCAGACAGCCCACCTTGATTGGGATGGCTCTGCTTTTCACATTGCTCAAGAGTCAAGTGTCCCATATTTGCTGGAAGGAGATGCGAAGAATATTGTTCAGATGCTTCAAGGAAAATTTAGTGCCAAAGCAAGCCTGGATGTGATCATTACCGATAGTCGTAATCTAGCTAGTTTACTTAAGGAAAATGATTTTTACACTCTTTTTTTTATTATTATTATGGCACTCCATTTCTTATCTTTTAGTGAAGTTTTTATGTGTATTTTTCTCACTAAAAAACATGAAAAAAAGTGCCATAATAAAAAATCGGAGTCTAAAAATCATTTCCCTTTACTTAATTCTTATTTTTTTAAGTTTATTTCTCATACATGTAATGGGGTGGCTCATGTCTTAGCCAAGTATGCCCTATCTATTGAGCACCCTACAACCTTGCAGGGGGATTTTTTGACTTGGGCCAGTAGTGAGGCTACTACTCTTCATGTTTTGATTATGCAGCAATAAATAATGATGCCGATTGACAAAAATAAAGTGTCCCACATTTTTATGTTTCGGTTCCTAAAAAAACTTTCCCAACCACTCAAATCCTTGTAAAACAAGAACTAAAAAAAAAATACTCATTTAAAAAAAAAAATCAAAGCTTTTTCTACAAATTGAAAACAAACATTAACATCTATTGAATTCAGTGTTCTAAATGGCGGCTGCCTAGACGCTTGGAGGTGCCCTGCCGCCACGCCAATAGCCCTTAGCGTTTGATTTGGCGCTCAGGGAGGTTTGGCGGGGTTTGGCGGCCTTGGCGGTGGCGTCTTTGGAGGCCTAAAAAAACATATATAAAAAATAATACGAGGGAGGTGAGCGAAGCCCTACTACTTATTGTCTTATTCAACTTATTTTCTAGTTGCTACTACTTAATTTCATTTGGGTTTATACTTTGAAGTTTGAACTTGCATTATGGATACATGAAATATAGTTTGATTGGATAATGGTTTATTAAAAAACAAAAAATCCGCTGAATTGCTTGGCGCCGCCTAGGCGGCTTGGCGCTTGGAGGTGGGTCTTCACCCGACTACCGCCAAGCGCCATTTAGAACATTGATTGAATTGTGGGATTTCTTTTCAAATTTTTTACAAAATGCATTTCTTCAAGTTTTTGTTTTATGGACATGACAATGAGATACTATAGAGACGATTTTCACCCCAATAAAGTTTTGTCCCCAAATTCCTCTTTCCTAGTTTCCTTATAGTCCAATCCTCATTAGATAATGTCCCTATTCAATCTGACTAGATCATGTCTGGAGTTTTTTTTTTTTTTATATTTGCATGTCTATCCAGACATGCTCAAAATGCATTGACGCAGGATAAGGGACAGAGGCGCCTTTGTCTCATTCTTCAGTTTCAGTGATCACTGGGAAAAAAAGTTTCAGTCATAGTACAAGTCAGTGTGTCATCCAAGATTTCATTCATCGTCTTGATGAGATGTGGAATTTTAGGTAAGTGAAGATCCAGAAGAAACCCGGGGTCCTTTGGGAGATTGCAACTGATGTTTAGTACTACGTCCAATGGTTAGGCTCTGTATTTTTGGTGTGGTGTATCCGTTATGGTGTATTGTAGTTTTGGTAATTTGGTTTGTTGAGTCAGCATCTTACCAACATTGTTTGGAGTTTGATACGCACATGATTAGTCAGGCGGAGTGCCAACCTAGTTGGCATCGACAATGATGTTATTTAGATATTCCTTATAAGAGATGAAGTTCGAGCATTCTGAAAGAACAAATAGTTTTGGAGGTTGGATGGCTTCAACCAGCTTGAAATGCGTCGACAACAATGTATGGAAAAAGAGTAGTCATTAGACATTATGCGAACATTGCAACAACTTCAGACTGCCCAAATTCTAGTTTGTAAAAAGTGCATGAAAGATTTCGTACATACATGCTATGTATAATCACAAAAAACAAGTTCAATATTGAATTCTCAGTGTCAAGGTAGTCCAAGTCTGTAATTCCATTCCCCAGCCGAGCCATCTTCAGTTCTTCATGCCCATCATATATTTTTTTTTTAGCTTTCACTTCTCACAATGTCGAATTTCCAAAAACTATAAAGCCAAAATCATCCAAGCAAAATATCAAGGTTTCCAAGGAGCCGGGGGCGGCGGTGGAGTCGGAGACATCGGTGGAACAGCAGAGAACATGGTGTTTTTGTCAATCCCAACACTCTTATCACCTGAGAGAGCCACAAGGGCAGCAACCAAACCGGCATTTCCTGCAATGGTGGGCTCCGTGTAATTGTAGTTTGTGCGTACATCGTGGAAACCATCATGTTTGTCGGGGCCCGCAACCATGGCTCCGACAAGGGTATTTGGATTCGGCTTTGATTTGTCCCTCCATTTCCACCCTCCTTTACAATTATACTTGACCTTGTTTTTGGGGATTGATGCACCTCTATGATGAACGTGCTTAGGATAGTGATTTCCAAAGCCCACAACATAACTCATCCCCCTAGGGTTTTTGCCCAAGATGTAATCAATCTGCAAAATGTGGGAAATAAAAACATCCTTAGGTGTTCAACTTTGAGTGTATAGAATTCTTTGGGAGTTAAAACACATGGATAGGAATTAGTTTCAAATGCATATAGGTAATACGAAATAAAGTAAGATATTAATGTATCCTTAATAATTTATGTATTAGCATAAAATAATTCACACACGTATGTATATACATGTACGTTGCACACAAGAAAAATTCTAATTATAACTTCCGACAATCAATCAACTTATGCTAATGACCAGAGTATTACAAACCTGTGTCTCTGCAAATTTACGAAGGACATCGGTTGAGTAGAAGTTGGGCCCACAGTACCATCCAGGGGTATCAGAGGCCGAAAGATAATCACTGTACAGAGTAGCCAAGAAGGCAGCATTAACCACATATTGAAGAGGCTGAGGCCTTCCATGGTTTAATTCGATTAAGCCTCCTGCAAAAGTACAACACAATTCAATGAGACCCCATTCATCAAGCTACAATGAAGATCACACAAATAAGAAATGGACATGGCATACCTTTGGTTCTATTAAAGCTTGCGAAATATGGTAGGTAGGAGCACATGACTATGCTGGTTTGATTGTGGAAGGTCCTCAAAATTTCTTCGTATGGATACCCGGGGCTCAAGAACAATCTCATACGGCTTAAAAGCACCTAGATGAATAATAACAAGAAATAACATCAACCATGAAATGTGCATGGTATCTCCAAAAGTTAAGAAAAAATCAGGTCTTTGAAATAAATAAACCCCATTGTTCTTGGGTCAACAACAACAAGTTCAGAAATCAAAAAGCTAATCCCTTCATCCAGAAATACTTTTGCTAAAGATCCACCAAAGTTATAGATCACGAATACTTTTGTGTTTCTTGGTTCTTCTATACCCCACTATAACAAAACAAAAGCCATTCAAATTTGAAGTGTTGCATGAATATGAAATTATTTTGAGAAACCCACCAAAAAAGAAAGTGGAAGATCGAGAGGAAAATTTTGTAAGTACACATTTAAGCATGTACAATTAGAGGTAAGCAAAGAGTAGAAAAGACTCTGGCAAAAGTTTAAATTGATTATGGTTCATGCCATGGTCATATATACCAAGCATCTCTTGTAGATATTTTATGCTTGTTTAGTTCTAATTTCTAATGCATATCTGAAACATGAGAACCTTTAGAATACCAGGGAAAAGACTGCACCATAAACACACAAACCAAATATTATGCACAACAGACAACAAATATTCGGAAACATGGTATTTGAAACTTGGAAAAAGAAAAGAGGAACCTGCATAAACACTTGTGCCGTAGGTAAATCATCCCCTTTTCATCTTTTAGGGGATTTAACGTGTTCCAAATTATTTGTTGTTCATTGCAAACAATGTGTTTTTGTGTTCTCACAGCATAAGCCTTTCCCTTGGGGATAATGTAGTCAGAAGACAAGACATAACAAAAAACTCCACTTACTTGAGCTCCAGCAAGCTTGTTATCCCAGCTAAACACGCCATAATCAGGTCCACCCCAGAAGGCTCCCGCATGTTTGGCAAGAACAGGATTAGTCGCAAGTTGAAGATAGGACGTGTTTCCAGTAGCATAATAAAGCCAAGATGCACCCCACACAAATTCGTCCCAGTAGCTAGAGGAATTATAGAAAATCGCAGCATCTGCACCACCTGCACTGTATCTGCCGCGCTGATCCCTAGCAAACTTAAATAGGGATCTTGCACCATGGACCAGTTTCTGTGAGTAGGCTTTGTTGTCTTTAAATACAATTGATGCAGCCGCTAAAGCAGCAGCCATTTCTGCACCAAGGTCAGAACAAGAATGACATTCATATACCGGTCGTTCGTAATCGATGTCTTCTGGGCGCATCCAGCAGTAATGATCGTTTGGAGTGGGCCCTCCTGAAGTATCTCCAACTCCAACCTGTTTGACCAAAAAAGATCGGGGAAGAGCATGTGGATCAGGTTGGAAATTCTAATAGACAATTATTCAATGGAATCATGCCCATTTGCCAATAAACTAAGATTTGAAAACATGCAGACAATTTCTTACCCAATAAAATATACATAAAAAAAAATGGAACGACGACAAGGAGCTGACTTCAAAACACCGAGGAAGCATGGATACAACAATATGGCACAATCGAGCAAGAAAGCTACAGGCAAGGCAAGGATACGTTTGAAGACAATATTCTTAATAACTTTCAGCGTTGGAGTATGCATAAAGATAAAGCCACAAGCAAACAATATATTGTTTATGTCGTGAATATCAAGCATCCAATGCATGTCATTGATGCCAAAACCGATACTACAAGGAAGCTAACAGTAATGGAAATTCTTTTTTATGCTATGATGAATATGAAACTACTGTATTGATAGGGGCGAAGTGTAACTTTGACTAAACATTCGTGACGGAGTGGCTGCGAGTAACCATTTTCATAATTTCTATAAGTCATGAAATTTTACAGTTTGATCCGTATAAGTTAATAGTAAAAAATCATGTTTTAACTTTTAACCCCACGTATCGAAAATGTATACTTGCCGTATTCAGAATTGAAGAGACTAGAAATACTTTATGGATACTTTTCAGATGTATACGATACATGTCCAACCTATGAAGCACCGACACCTCTAAAAGTCGAGGTATCGCAGTGTCAGACACCGGGACACGGGGACACCGCGAGATACGTACGGGACACGCCACGTGGCGTGTCCCATAATTTAATTTGAATTTTTGACGGGGGCACCGCGGGGACACGGCTGGGACACCACGGGGACACGGATGGGGACACCGCGGGGACACCGATGGGGACACGGCAGGGGCCAAACTGTAATTTTTTTTAAACTTTTGGGGACCAAAATGTAATTTTAAAAAAAATTAGGGGTCAAACTGTAATTTTTTAAAATTAAATTTGGGGCCAAATTATAAATTTTTTAAAATTTCTGGGTGCTAAAATATAATTATTTATTTATTTATATATATAAATAAATAAATAAATATACACGTGGCGTGTCCTCCGCCGTGTCCGTATCCCCATTTTTTTAGAATTCCCGTGTCCCGGTGTCGGTTTCGTGTCCGTGTCTGTGTCCGTGTCCGTGCATCATAGTGTCCAACCATATTGAGTGCTAATCCGTGTCGGATAACATATTTTACAAGTGAATGGGGCTTTTTTGTGTCATCTATGCTTCATAGCAAAACAGATGGATGTCTCATTCCACTTTGACAAATGATTCTGGGTAACAAGATGCAAAATTTACCTGTGCAGCTATCCGATCTATAGTATCAGCGGAGTTATTGAAGGTCTTGAGAAAGTAATCAGTCCCCCACTTGATGACGTCTTTAATGTGGCTGAGCTCTCCGGCAGCTTCATATTTTGCACTGTATTCAATCACACTCCAACTCAGCATGGTCATGGCAAAAGAAGCAGGGAAGTTAAACTTGATTGCATCCCCAGCATCATAATAGCCTCCCACCAGATCTTTAATTACGGATGACGAGTCAGACTTGCCATCATTCAGACAAGAGTTTCCCCTCCAGCTAACATTATTATGCCGCGGAAGTTTTCCAGCTGTAATTATTGATGTCAACAAAATGGATGTATTCGAGGGGAAGAATGAGACTGAATGAATAAGAACAAAAACCAACCAGCAATTTCATTAAAAAGAAAAGGGCTTCCGTCTGACTCTTTTAGTCTTTTATCTTCTACTTCGATATTCAGATTGATTAATACATAATAAATTGTACATTACCAATTACCTAAAGTGGTAAACGATAATTTATCAAAAAGAACTAATCGAACAAAGAGGCAAAATGAACAGAAAATACTATCAAACATGGAGTATTCATAGGACTACTGACCCTAAAAATGTCCTTAATTTATCCTCCCATTCTGATACAAGAGTCAATGAGTTCATGACCTCACAATTTCTAATTACCAAAATGAAATGCTAACTAGTGTGGATCTCGACTAACAATCAATAAAAAACAATCAGATCTGAGAAATAACCATATTGCATGCAGTGTACACACACAGAGAGACAATCACACAGACAAACAAGGGTCAGAAATGGTACACACACAATTCTATAAAACATAGGTCTTTATTGGTCCATGGATTACTGATCTTGTTCGTGGGCTTAAATAATTTACCCATTTCTTAAATCCAAGTAGCCGAATATAAGTAGAGAGATAGAGAAATTAGGTAAATTAGGTAAATTAGGTAAAATGTCTTTAATTAATCCCTAACCACACAATCACGTGCACTAGTCAATCAGATCATAACCTCGACAATTTCTAACATCCAAAAACTAAATGCTACCCAGTGCAGATGCAAACTGAGAAAGAACCAAGGTAAACAAGTCAACCGGATCTTGACCACCACAATTCCAAATTACAAAAACAAATTGCTACCCAGTGCAGATATTAACTGAAAACCAATAAATAAACCATCAGATCTGATTAACAAACAAAAACAATTCAATACAATAAAATCACCAACCCCTATCAACATACACAACCACCCATGCAAATTAAAACATTATCACCACTTACATTTCTGGGCATTGAAGAACATGAGAGCCTTATTCAGCGCAACAGTATAATTATCCGGCGGCGGAGGGTGGTGGTGGTGGCGGGGGACGGTCTTGACAATAAGTGTGATAAACCCAATGAGGAAACCGGCGGCCAGAACGGTCCCCACCGTCCAAAGAAAGATCTTGCGGCTGACGATGATGCAACCCAGATCCACGTACTTCTTCTTCTTCTGCTCGCCTGGGCCCAGCAGCCAGCTCTGCTGCGTCTCGTCCAGCGGCCGCGACATCGCCGCCCGGTCGAAGTCGTTCAGGTTGCGGCTCCGGTCGTCGTCCGTCGCCGAGTCCGCCGCGTTTATCTCCAGTGGCCCGCCCCATGGATCTCTCCCGTACATACTCATCTCTCAATTCTAACCGAAACCCAGAACGAAATTGAAGTGAAATTGGATCTTGCGAAATGGATTTGGTCTAAAATCTCTTTTTGACTGATGGGTATTGGTGGGTTTGTGAATTCATCAAGTGCGTAGGTGACAGATTTTGATGAAAACAAAAGGGTGTATAGCTAGAACCAGATCTAGATGCAGAGAAAGGTGGGATTTTGAGAGATAGATTTGATCAAAAACCTCTTTTTGACAAATGGGTATAGTTGAGTCGATGAATTTGAGTGGTTAGTCAACAGATCTTGACAAAATAGATGAATTTTTGCCCAAGAAAAAAAGGATAATTAAACAGAACATGTATAGAAATTTTGACGAATGGGTTCGATGTAAAAGCTGGTTTTGGGATTGGGGGAGAGAGAGTGGTGGGGTAGGGATGAAGATGGAGGGGAACGTGGAGGTGGGAATTTTTGAGCTGTTGTATTGGAGTGAGGGCAATAATAATACAGAGGAAACTTTATTTATTTTTGTAGTTGGGATTTTGGACTCGATTCCAATGTAGTACAATTTAGTTGGTGACACGGACGAGTCCACTAGACAAAGACAGTCTATAACTCTTTACCACTCTCTTTCTCTCTCTAGACGATTACTTGACATTTTCCTATGCCTTGTGGTTTCGCTTTTAGAAAAAGTGGGTTTTTGAAAAAAATATAAATTTTAAGGTCAAAAATTATGTATTTATGTAAATAATTTTTCTATCAATATGGATCTTATTTGATAGATTTTATTGAGATCTTTTAAATGGTGCAAAAAAAAATTTAAAAATTATTTTTCATTTTTGTTACATTTGAGTTTAAAATTACCCTTTCTTTAAAAAAAGAAGGATTTTAGAAACAACGGAAGGATATACGTTTCCCCTCTCTCTCTGTGTCTGGTAAGACATAGCTTTATCCAGCTTGCTTTAGTTACACCGCAGCTGGAAGGCTCTGCTACGGTTCTACCTAACAGATAGATAGCATAGCATTTCATTGGGCAAAGTTAAAGCATCAAAAGCTCCGTTCACATTCCAAAAAAAAAAAAACTTAAAAAATAAAGATTTATTTTTAAAATTAAAAATAATAGATTTACGAAAATAATTTAATAATTTTTTTATTTTTTTAATAGAGTTTGATAATCTCATCGAAATCTATAAAATTAAATTCATATTGCATATTTTTTAATTATATTTTTTAATTTTAAAGAACCTATTATTTTTAAACTTGAAAATTGCAAATAAATAGTTACTCCCTCTGTTCCACAATGACAGTTCCACTTCCTCTCTCTTACCTCTTTTCAAATAAAAAAATTAATTACTTCTGAGCATAATTTTTCAAATTTTTTCGTATTGTATTAGAGATCTCGATTAGTACTTTAATTTGGTGCGAAAAAATTCAAAAGATTTTACATGAAAGTAATTAATTTTTTAAAATAAAAAATAGCATGACTTTTTACTGTGAACTCTCAATATGGAACGGAGATAGTATTTTTTAAGTGATAATCCGGAACGGGACACACACTTTTCACCACCGACGGAATGCAGAAATTTGGCCTGGCCCCACAATTCAATATTACTAGTACTACTTGGTTATAGAAATACTCCCTCTGTATCAAATTTTCCAGTCTCTCGTTCCGTCTCTTTCTTTTTTTTACAAAATAGAAAGAATTATTTAAGGCTAAATTCCACTAAGGGCTTTCTGAAGATTTTTGGAATTTTTTTTATTTTGGTCTTATTCAATTTTATTTTTTTTTTGCGTTTTTTAGTTTTGCCTCTAACATTTGTAAATTATTTATTTCTCTAGTTAAGACGAACCGGGAAAAAAAAAATATAACTTTTTTCCAAATATTTTCAGAAATATTCAAAATAAATCCCAAAAAGTCAGCTTTTTAGTGTAGTGAAATGTGAGGTTTGATTCTCGCAAAAAGCGTGAGTGCTTAGTTTAGTAGTTAATATCTTTTAAGTTTGCCCCACCCATATGCCACTTAGTGGTATTATTCTCCATCCCTGGCCCTGCTTGGATAGGGTGAAAAGAGGGGGGGAAAATTAAGAGGGGGGTAAATGGAGAGGGGCCCAGTCCTTTTACCCCGTTTGGCAACCGAAATTGTTCCCCTCTTATTTTTGACCCCCTCATCATTTTGGCCAGATTTTGGGATTGTCCGGTATTAAATTTGGGCTCCTCTTGAGGCGCCCAAAAATAATCCGGGTTTGGAGGGGTGATTTGTGGACGAAAGTACCCCTTGTTATCCCCCTTTTCATCCACCATTCAACTAACTTCTACTCTCCATTCTACCTAAAATCATACTTTCCATTCAAACTTATCCCACGACTCTTTATTTAGTATATAAACTGTCTAAAGAGGTTAAAAAATTAAGTGTTCCAAATTTCAATCCGTTTGAACCGGTGGAAAGATTTTTATTTTCTGATTATTTTATTCTAAATGGTCATATTTTTATTTTGACTCTGGGCTCTCGATGATTAGCCTTAAGAGATATTTGATTCTACGACTTTCTTAGGGTTAATCAATGAGAGTTCTAGAGTCAAAATTCAATTATGACCATTTAGGATAAAATGATCAGAAAACTAAGATCTTTCTACTGGTTCAAACAGATTGAAATTTGGAACACTTAATTTTTTAACCATATTTTTTTCAATATATAAACTGTCTAAAGAGGTTAAAAATTAAGTATTCCAAATTTCAATCCGTTTGAACCGGTGGAAAGATTTTTGTTTTCTGATCATTTTATTCTGAATGGTCATAATTTAATTTTGACTCGATAGCTCTCATTGATTAGTCCTAAGATATATTTGATTTTATGACTTTCTTAGGGCTAATCAACGAAAGTCCTAGACTTAAAATTTAACGATGACCATTCAGGATAAAATGATCAGAAAATTAAAATCTTTCCACCGGTTCAAACAAATTGAAATTTGGAACACTTAATTTTTTTTAAAAACCAAATTTTATAAAAAAAAAATGTTTAATAATAATACTAAATTCGTTTATTTGTCAGTTGAAATAAATATTACGGCTTAAATTGTGAAAGAATAATTAAATTTGCAATTACATATAAAACGTAATACATAATTAATTTAGGGGTTGCACAAGGACAAAAGGGTCATTTAACAGCTTTTTATATCATCCACCTTTCCTTATACCCCTTATTAATCCTCCATCCAAACAAAGTATTATTTATTCCCCTTTCTTTAATACCTCATCCAAACAACATACTATTTAATCCTCCCTCCACAAACATCACATCAATGTGGGCCATCCCTTATTAACTAATACCCCTACTATTTTATCCCCCCTTATTAACTAATACCCCTTTTTCTTTCCCCTCATCCAAACGGGCCCTTAGGAGTTGGGAATATGCTAGACATATATTGAGTGAAAATGAATATTATATGAGGCTTTCTAGAGACTAGAGATTTTGCCGGTTATTGAATCTTAAGTAAAGAATTTTATGGGACTGTGTGGAAGACAATGGTCTCTCATATATATTTTAAGTCTTAAGTAAAATTTTTTATTTTTTTTTTAACAAGACAAGGGTCTCTCATTTTTATTTTTATTTTAAAACCGGACAAGGGTCTCTCCATACAGTTGTCATTTTATTTTTTCTGAATAAAGAAGAGTAGGAGGCAATTCACAAGGGACCACCAATCAAGATATTGACCAAAAGCATCCTTCAAGTGTCGGCAAGGAATACTGACTGGGATATTGTCATAAAAATATATTTACCACATGGTAAGAGATTAGTGAGTTTTATTTGATTGATTAATGCTTTAGACTTTAGAGACATTCTAAACCAAATATTGATATTAAAACCATTACATCAATTTCTAAATAACGTATGGTGAGAAGGCTTCTAGAACAATGTTTCAAGAGCACTAAATAATTTAAAACATGTTCTATAACATTTTTTATATATGATACACATCCTTATTAGAAGGGTAAAAGGCAACGAAACCTATACTCACGGCTCACCGCCTTCCTACTCAGTTACCTAATGTTTTTTTATTAGAAAAAATAATGAAATCTAATAGATCATAAATATTCTAGAAAAGGAGAAGCACTTTGCTAGACAAATTGTTTATAACCAAATTAGTTATGAAACGAAAGTGACTAGCTAACCCCAATCTTAAGGGTCCGTTGTTGGAAATATGTATTTTCCGTGAACAAATTGAGAATTTGAGCTCTGTTTATTGTGATTTTTGTTGCTTAGATAAAGTGTCTTCTAATGCGTATCTCTATTTTCTTTTTTGGTACAAAAGGTATGATGTCTATTACGAATAAAAAATAAGTCTAGAGTATTTAACTTCTACAAAGTCTTCTTGTAATTGAAATAACAAGACAACGGGTGCAATAGAGAAAGAAATTAAACACACCAAAACTGATTCTTAAGAATTAAAATAGCAGTTGTGTGTAGGATTTCGTAAGAAACCCTAAACCCAAGATCTCATGTCAAACCATTGAAGAAAATTATTATACCGGATACGTACCTGTCGCCATGGAGTATGAAAACCTTAGTGCGTGGTTATTCGTCTTCTGCCTCTAAAACCCTACTCTTGATCTTGATCTTGACCTTAGTCTCACACACGATGGGATGGTATGAAAAAAGAGGCTAAGGTTGGAGTGGGGACCTTGACCACATATTTATAAGCCCCGGTTCCATCATAGCCCATCATAATAGATGGAACCATATTGGGCCCTTTAATTGATCTCTACATATAAAATAAGCCCGCACCACTTAACGTACGTGATATGACCCAAATACGTGCTAATAGAGATGTGTCCATTACCCGGGTCACATTAATTTAAACGATCACAACCTTATAGGTAATACCGACATCACTCAAGCCTTATTCGACAACATACAATATTTCATTTTATAATCTATGTAGGCCCACCAATAGAAAATTGTTAACAATCTTCCACTTGGGCCATATAGGTCATCCAAATATTAGACATTATAAACTTTGGGAGCTCAAACTTTTGTTGTCGAAATTTATGAGTGTCATCTCAAAACAATATGGTCCATAGAAAACACAAATATAGAATCATGGCGGCCTTAAACCACATAATGCTTAAACCACATAATGCCTCATCACCCTTCGATCAACTATAAACGTCCACTCAGCATAGTCAAACCTTTCACGCTTCAAGTTATTGATCTTTCTCTCAATGTCAAGAATAAACATACCTTACAACTGATTCAAAATATTGATACTGCTATTAACCGACTGTAACACCATTTCCCTTAACGTTTCTCAAATGACCCTTTGCCTCGTGACACTCACCTCCTTCTCATAAGGACACAATTAACCTCCATCAGTACATCAACACACTTATAACACAAAACTGCTAGCCATTACCTCCATTTCACATATCTATTACCCACGCAACTCTTATATAAATTCTACATAAACCTCAAATGCCATTTTTTTTTTGCATTTGAATACAATCAAAAATCTAACACTACTCCACTTTCCTTAGTCCACTCAAAATCATTACTAGTCTCTACTTTTCGAAAATCCAAACTCGCTTCTATGGAATTACATCTTTGCCATATAACTCAATGCAACTTTAGATCTGTTCTGAGAAATTTCCAAGTACACTATTTCCCCTTATCACAAACCATTAACTACTCTCAACTATAAGTTGACACCCTGCTAATACCTTCCATATCTAACCTTTTAATCATTTCATATAAAAAGATAACAAAGGCACATGCTAGATTCTAACTAAGAATCCTTTCTTCGTACCCACATACCCAGCGGTGTCTACTCTATACTGTACATTAAGGCAAATTGCATTCATCGGGATTACACATCAAATTAAGCATGCATGCTAAATAATGACAATTTTCCTACATGAAGTATAACAACAAACTATTCATGTGAATTACTGACTTACACAATGCCAAATTTATCCATGTATCAACAAACTCACTCAGCATCTAGTACATCAAAATTCTCTGGCTCTAGCAAGCCCAATAGTAATCATTTCATCTCATCCTCGCAATACCTCTCATGTTTTCCATTCGCCCATCAATCTCGAATACTTACATTCAGTTACTCTAGTCAAGCTAGGTATTCAATACACAGACGACTTTAAACATCACTGTATATATAATATACACACCGAACATACGTGCTCTTTAACACTTAATCAAATCTACGATTCAACAGCAATACAACCGGACAATATCTCATTACTCAAAGAGTTACACAAAATAGGTGCCATGGCTGCACCAACAAACATCCAATAATCTCGAATATCTCTATGCTAATATCCAATCACCAATACAAACCAATTGAATTAAAAAAAAAAATTTAAATACCCACAAAACTCTAGGATTTCAAACAACAAATCTATACTTCTCCTTTTGTTCTAAGACTCTAACTCTCCAAATACCTCATCACTTAGGAATCAATTTTCTCGCACCAATAATTTCTAATAGTTCTGCTCACCACAAGTTTCATAGCTCACAAATTTCTTCTTTCAACTAAGTAGTCATAACGACATCAATTTTTCTCAAAGATATTTACCACAGTTGCATTCAACCTCAATAATATCGACCACACCATCCCCATCGCCGTCACTGATATCACTACCACTATTTAAGCCCTAATCACTAATCTATCATCTCAATGCGTCATATACTGTCATCAGTCTAGTCTACGTCGCCAATTTCACATCACACACAATCTCCACACTTCAACCTTTTAACTCACAACAGTCCTCTTTCATATTGCCCTCACTTCAAACAAGTCTTTCACCACATACTAACATCAATCACTCGCCTCAAATCACATCGATATAGTACACCCCAAGTTTTTGTCTCTCCTCTTTCATTTTGATTATTATTATTATTATTTTTTCACATGATGCTATCACTATTTTCTGTCAATCTACCATAACGACACCATCATGACGTTCACCACAGTAATGACAACTACAACATTATAGCTTTTCTCAAACCTAAAGATCTAGCCCCTATACACAATCCTAGTGTCCAATTGACTTTCCGAGACTTCCATCTAAAAGGTGCGGTGATCAAGCGCCGCTTCCAATTGGATCTCATCGGTAGTCGCCTGGGTGTCCAGAAGATACATACTGTATCTAGACACCCTACCTATAACTCTCATCTTCCCAAGTCAACCTCAGATACTTACAACTCTCTACGAAGGGTCAACTTGTCTTATCTATACTCAAAATCACTACCTCAATAATTACCACAACAATGACAACACACAATTATTACCATAACAAGTATCATCCCTTCATACATTTGAGACACTTACTAGCTCAACCCTCTAGCTATGATACATCTCACTCACTTCCTGGACAAACTATGGCTCCTGTCACACCTCAACATGCACTCTCTTTTCTCCTTTCCTCTTCGATCATAACAAACATACTACCTTACGCTCGTTTACACTTAACGCATCTCACATTACATAAAATCTACTTAAAGCATTTAAAATTTAATACATAATCAGCGCAATTTGAATAAAACATATCAAACACTAAGCTCGCAAATCTTTCTAATAGCCTAACACTTCTATTACATATTAATGGATATCTCATATGTCGGCCTCGCCACCACGCACAAGCACTACAGTGATCTCGACCTTTCAGATTCTTTCCCGTCAAATATCTCATCTAAAAAGGTACTTACTAGGAATGGTTCAAGACCAAGACTATCAACAATAACGATAACCATAACAATAGTTGCAACCATAGCCACTACAATCCTTCACGGCTTTCTAGTTCACCTGAAAGGCATTTTTTTGCCACATAGAATCTAAGAACAAGGCTGCTAACGGAAATAACAACAATAGCAATAGATGATGTCATACACGTTACGCATAAGCCAAACTTCCATTTTTCCCAAACACGGATCACCAACGCTCCACCTATCCAAGTAAACGTAAATGCAAAGCCACATCGGTGAACAAACGTCGGTCATGCAAGCACACACATGTTTTTGTTAAAAAGATATGCAATATTTTTTTTTTTTTTGGAACCCCTGAGATTATGTCTCCCCACGGTCTCTAGGTATTCAAACCTAACGCTCTGATACCAATTTGTCACGCCCTCAATTTTCAACATAATTAAATAATACATTTTAATAAAAGATCCTCGCATATCATAAATAATACCCAAAAGAGTTCCCAACTGTCTAACTTTACAAGCAAGTCCCCAAAAGCTAAGATTATACAGTTTTGGCACCCCGGCCCAAATCAACTTAATTACTAGTACGAATCTGTTTAGAATATTACATTCTCTTTAGTCAAAGGAATTTAAGAACAATTTGTTACAAACACATCTTTAACAAAAGAAAATCAATTACAAAAAAAGATTAAGTAACTAAAAGAAGTTAGCTTCCAAAATCTTCATGTCCAAGCACACCATTGCATGTAGTCTATTGCCCAACATTCGAACCTGAAAAGAAGGATTTTGTTGAGCTACAATAGCCCAATAGGAAAATCTTTACCAAATTTATATGTATATATGGTGATAAGTGCACACAAGAGGGAATAAGGAATTACAGCTCGGAAGACAATAGTCAATCAATTTGTAACTGAGCCCTCGTCGGAATTGAATGCATGAACTATATGACACAAACCCCTCAGCAATCCCAACTCGACTCGCTAACCCAAAACTTCACCATCGGTATTTCCACCACTTGCGTTACCGTAAAACACCATGAGGATTACCGTGTTACCACCACTTGCGTCACGGTGATCCTGTAACGACCCTGATTTTTGGTCGTTAAAAATTTCGTTAAATATTTGAATTTTATTTGAATTTCCTTAATTTCCTTGTGGTTTGTCAAAATTACATTTTTGCCCTTCAAATTTCGTTTCTTGGCATTAAACCCTAATTGGCAAGCCTAGTTAGTTTCTAAACCAACTTGTTGGAAAAACCGAGCTAGCAAGCCACCTAGTTACTTTTTCCTAACCACAAAATGACCGTTTTGCCCCTCTTGAACCTTTTGAACATTTTAAACCCTAGAACAAGAATTGATTATTCATTTTCTTTTAAATATTTTTAGTTTTATTCTTTGTCCATTGGACAATAAATGTTAGGGAAACTATTATCCATTGGATAATAGAACCCCATTTGTTTATATTAATTGTATACTTGGTCAAAGTACTAAGAATATTAAAAAGTAACTTTTTGATTACTTTAAAGTACCTTTTTGGATTATTTTAATATATAATCTCCCTAGCAACTATTATCCATTGGATAATAAAAGTTAGGGTGGTTATTATCCATTGGGTAAAAGGCTTCATCTTTCAACCTAGTACATGGGGTTATTAGTTTAATATTTTCTTTTAAACCCATGTGTTAAGTATCCATTATTTTAATATAAAAGTACTAGTACTAAGATTTCCTAAAGTACCCTTGGCATTATTTTTATTGGGGTTTTGATCTTCCTAGATCCCATGAGTACATGTGTATATATTATACTAGTACATGGGAGACTTAGATATTGCCTTAAATACCATGTGTCTATTTATTAGTTATTGAGAAAATCTAGCCTTTTCAAACCCTTTGATCTTTTGGTACAAAAGTACCCATTAGTTTAATTGTATTCTTACATATATATATATATATATATATATATTTGTATATATGCTAGTACTTGAGAGAGAGGGAGAGAGAGAGAGAGAGAATTTCCGAGAGGGAGAGGGAGAGAGAAGCCGAGAGAGAGAGAGAGGGAGAGAGAGAAAGAGAGAGAGAGAGAGGAAAGAAGAGGAAGGAAGGAGATTTGATTGTACCTTCCATGATCCTTTACATCCTTGGTGTATCTTTCTTCTTAGCTAAGTAACTAATCCTCCATTAACCTCCAATGTACTTCCTTGATTTGTTTAACACAAAATCTTGTACAACTTATTCCTCCTTGCCCACCAAGTCTCCAAAGATCAAATCCTTGGTACAAAAATAGCCATGCAAGCCTAGGATTGGCCTTGATCTTTCTAGGATTCGTTGACAAGTGTCAAAGTGAGACTTAGAGACAGAGAGAGAGGAGAGGGCCAAGGCTTTGCCTATAAATAGAAGGCCATTCCAAAGTTTGAACTCACACCTCAAAGCATTTGCTCTTCCTTCTCTCTAGAAATTTCGGATTTCCAGTTCCAGGCAGCCTACTGCCCTTCAAAAATCCTCAGTTTTCTCCTTCTTAATTTCGTTTTTAGAACCAACTTCCTTCGGGAAAGTTGTAGAGCACTTCGAAACCTTCAAGTTAGACCCAAGAACCACCCCAATCGGTTAAGAAATGACAAAGATATTGTCATTCAAAGTTCAGTGAAAATCTCAGATTTTCATTTCCTGACAGCTTACTGTCACTTCCTTTATCCCTATTTTTCTCCTACCTAAGTTCGTTTCTAGGATCAACTTCCTTCACGAAAGTTGTAGAGAATTTCTAGAGCTTCGTTTTCAACCCAGAACGACTCTATTCGGCCAAAGATTGACCGAGTTACTGCCATCCGAAGTTCGGTCCAGATTCGCGAGAAATTCCAACTTGCTTATTCGGTCCCGACTAGTTTCGGATCAAGGTAGGATACTCTTACCCTATCCCTATGTATATGTAAGATCTCGTTATCTTCCATTTCAAAGTAAGTTATCTTTATTTACTTTCCATATCAAGTATTGTATTTTGATCTTTAAGATGAATTGTTTGTATTACTTGTGGCGTTATACTTTAAGCGTTGATTTGAGCATGTTAAATATAGAGTTGGATGATCTTGTTGGATTACGATGAATGATGTTTACTTTTGTCCTACCACGGAGTCTTTGCATGTAACGAGACACGAGAATCGAGAAAGTAGAAACGTGACACCTAGGGTGTGTTTGAAAAGGTTGAAATGTTTTGAAAACCGCAATGTGGCCGGACTTGCCCATTGTGTGAGGTGTGTGTGTGTGTTCCAATGGGAAACCGGAGCAGCGGAATCATTGTGAGGGTGTGTGCCAATGGGAACCCGGAGCGGCGGAACCATTGAGCGTGCCAATGGGAACCCGGTGCGGCGGAACCATTGTGAGGATACTCGGGAACCCAGAACGGCGGAACCGAGGTTGGGTGTGTAGCTTGGTTGTCCACGGTACGGAGCCAATGCAATGTGTGCCAATGGGAACCCAGTGCGGCGGAACCATTGTGAGGATACTCGGGAACCCGGAACGGCGGAACCGAGGTTGGGTGTGTATGGCTTGGTTATCCGCGGCACGGAGCCAATGCTAAAGATTTTGAAAGGCTTGGTTATCCGCGGTACGGAGCCAATGCTAATGATTTTAAAAAGATTGTTTTGTAAGTGAAAATGATTGACACGGTCTACGATGAGTTGCGTAGGAGAAATCGGGAATCTTGGACACCAACGATAGACGATTAACGATGTGTGATTGTTAGTGTTGTTGTAATTGTTTACCGTCGTAAAGTTGGTGGGTAAGAATTTCCTATTGAGCGTTGTAGCTCACGGTGTTGCCTTTTTGGTGACCCTGACATATTATATCGGCGGCGACGCTGGTATAATGTGTCAGACCTTGTAGATGATCAAGATGAACAGTTCACTTGGAGGCGTTCGGAGCTGAGGAGCTTGCCAGATTGGAGGAGCAAGCGGAGCAGTAGTTAGGAGCCTTAGTTACGCTTTTGTTGAATAAATGTACCCTTTGAAGTATTTATGATGTAATAAACTCTCTTTATTATGTAATAAATGCTTCATTAACGTACCCAAAATTCAGGGCGTTACAGATCCCTAACGACTCGGGTTACCGTATTACCACCACTTGCATTACGAAACCCTCTTAGTCTCCGTATTACCACCCCTTGCGTTATGGGACTTCCTAAACCAACCTTCGACCCAAAATCAACCATTTCTCATACAACACGCAAACTAGGACTCCCCCATGAAAACTTTCTTAGATAGAACATCCTATGCTATACCAACGTCATCCCAAAAGCACCATGAATGATCACAAAATACCAATAATCTATCGAAAACACTTTAACAACGTTTTAACTAAGTTATCCTTTATTCGCTTCTTACTAACGAAGGGCCAACGGAACAATGATAGCATCGAATAATCAAGGGAAGTCAATTGGATAAGTTTAAGATAGTTTAGGAGGTGTCCATGAGGGTTTAGAAGTGATTGGAGGCCAAAACAATTGATGGAGAAGCAAAAAGTGCAAAACTTGAGTTAAGCTCCTGGCATCGATACGCACGAAATCAGTATCGATACAATACTCTCTGACAAAAAAGATAAGCTTATAGTATCGATATGACCCTTAATCCGTATCGATACCACGAGGCTTCGGGTAGCAATTTCAGCAGATTTTCAAAACATGCTCAACAACCAAAATCCAACAACTTAAGGCACGAATCTACACCAAATCAACACATAAATACATAGAAGAGGTAAAGAAGCCCCTACCTCAAGTCAAAGAGCGAAACCCAAGAGATTCGTACGAGCCCTAGCCTTTCGAACTCCGAAACTTCGATTTAAACTCAACCCGAGAAATTCCAAGCGCGAGAATGTGATTGCAAGGCCGGAGGGAGGTTGTTTCTTGAAGATTTTGGGAGATGAGGTGGAGTTTTGAGTGAGAAGAGAGGAGAGAGAGAGAGATCGGCAGGGAGGGGGAGGGAGAGGGAGAGACGGATGAGAGAGAGTGGAATGGAGATAAATGATCTCCTACACCTCTCCCACCCCTATATATACTCATATATCTAATAAACTAAACATACACTCCCTTCACTTTCTATTCTTTCACTACAACCCACAATCTAATTATCCACCAAATAAACCATATTTTTCTCATTTAAGCATTTAATAATTAAAAATATTCGAGTCTCTACAAGGATACCCAAACAAACTTTGTTGAAAGGAAGATGTGAACATGTCAAATGGGCTTTTTTGCTGAGAATACTGCTGAGCTTGAAATGAATGAAACTGATTTTTGAGATACTTCATTTCAACATCTTTTTCGTAAAAAGCTGCTGAAAATACTTGGTTGGCATATGCCATTTGGAGAAGTTCCTCGTGAACATTTTGAATCTTCTGCTTCAAATCTCTGATAAGAAGTTCGAAAGAGGATAACTTCTTATGGACAACATTCTCCAAATTTTGCTGAGAATTAGCAATTCTCTGGAGAATTTGGTTTTGAGCTAGAGAATTTGCTGATTGCCAATTTATTGTTGCTTCGGCAGCTGACACTACTTTGGTGCTACCATCAGGGAGAATGGTAGTGGAGTCTGGAATTTTATGATGATGGGTTGTCCTTTCTTAAGAATTATGAAACTCCAAAGGAGGAAAATCGGCTTTAGTCCAAGAAGAAGTTGAGGTGAACATAATACATCACTTGGTTGACTCGAAGAACCATCATCAGATGGAGGTTGAGGTGAAGGTGAAGGTGGAGATTTATATGAAGTTGGGGTTAAATGAGAACATAGTGAACATGGATCATCTTCAAAGTCCTCTTCATCGTCTAAAAGACTATCTTCTAGACATTCATCACAGTCACAGGCATCAAAGTAACAATGACCTGTTTCTGGATTCTTAAAATAGAAGATTGGAAGACCATTGGGTTGAAAATATTTGATTGGAGGGCCAGGTCTAGAACTATCGACAAACATGTCAATTCTTAAAGGGAAAATGACAGGATGGGTTGAGGATGAGGCAGAAGTTTCTTTGGGGAACGAGATCTCCACTGTATCGTTAGGTTTTGGGATAAAAGTTGGATTTGAGATTTGAACTGGTATGGACTTTTGTTAGTTTTTCTCATAAGCTGTAACCCAAGATTCTGGGAGAAGCTTAAGAAGTTCAGGACGAGAAATTTGACGAGGAACATGAACACATGAAGCTTGGTGATGGGCATTAACAATTAAGAAAAAGGCTTCATCTGTGGAGGAAGGTAATGACATGTCAAAAACATGGTTTTGGAGGCAATAGGACATTTGATAGTGAAGGGTTGCAGCATATGTGGTGGAAATTTGGGAGGCACCACCAATTTGAACTTGCACTTTCAAGGCTGATAGCAAATGAGGGTCTACTAACGGCATGTTAAAATTGGGATAAAAGGTAAAAATAACAGTTTCAGCATTTAGGGTGGTTTGAACTGTAGCAATACATACGTGCACATATTGTAGAAACCTGGTATCTACTAGAGCCAGTCTGGAAGTAACAGGTAAACATTTTCTCCCATGGAAAGTGACAGCCAGGCGGATTGCTCCAAAATGAATGTGAGTAAATCCTTATTGTTGCCAAAGGCAAGGCAAATCAATTGGTATTTTCAAATGTAAGAGTTGTTCAGCTTCTGTAGCTGCTATAAAGCATTGATAAAATTTGGAGGCTTGGACATACCCTTTTACAGAAGTTGGTCATTTTGTGGAAAAAAGTTGGGTGATAGATTTTTTTACAGAGGTTTGTGGACGAACAAAAGCATTATAGGGGTTTAGGAAAGTGAGATCAGTAAGGGGAACCTTACTATCATCAGGAAGGTAGTCAAATTCGTACAAGTATTCAAGATTAGAAGAAGAGGTGGAGGAATTTCTACTGGTTGAGGAGCATGAAGGAACAAGAGATGAGGTGGCGGAGGAAAAAGTAGAAAACATATGATTCATTTTTTAAGAAAAGATCTAGGTTCTTCTTTTCCTTAGTACAATAAGTCTTTTCCTTTTCAACGTAAGATCTTCAACCAATTTTGATTAATAAAATTCTGTATACTAGGGTAGATAAACCGAGACACACTGCCAACACAAAGGCCAAAGTCTCAAGGTACTTTTAACCCATTGATACAAAATTCTTTAACCAAAATAGTTAATGAAGTTTATGATGTGGAGGATCCTTAGAAGCCAATCACAGAGCATACACTTCAAGTTTTTCTTTTTAGAAAAGATTTGAAGTAGTTTTGGAAAAGAAGTTCCCAGAAGGGGTTTAAACTAGAACGGAAAATATGTCTCTGATACCAAATTTGCAGACACGAAGTGGGTATAAATACAAAGTGGGTTAGGATCGAGAGAGAGTGAGTAAAGGCAAACACAAGACACAAGTAATATTATTAGAACACTGGCTTGTTTTCTAACTTGGTTTTTACAGGGGGAGATGCCCTCCTTTTATAGGCATAAGGAAGGAAATACAAACACTGGAGCTTACATCGCATTAACAAGACCACATATAATTGGTTCACCCGTAAAGGACACTTGAATAGCGCGCACCAATTATACATTACTTATAATTACATAGACTTTCTCCACACTACTTTACCCATCACATCAACAATACTTACATCTTGCTTATCTTCTACAAGGAATGGAATGGAGAGTTTATGTTTTCTGTTTCAGGAGTGTCATTTGATGCTTGAAATCCATTTTGTTTATGATGTAGTTGTTTCTTTGAAGTCTCTCAAAGATGTCTGGGACAACACACCACCCAATTGGATTGGGTCGGATCCTTGTGGAAGCGGTTGGGAAGGAGTTCGGTGCACCAATTTCCGCGTCACAGCTATGTAAGTCCCCATCAGGTCTTTTTACAATGCTTACTTTGGGTTACTTTTTCTGCAATAGTCAAATTGAGATTAACCATCAGTTGTTTAATTCCAGTATGTTAGCTAGCATGGGTTTAACTGGGATGTTGTCTGGAGACATTGAATTGTTATCTGAATTACAGACTCTGTAAGTGTTCCATTTTCTAGTCCATCTTTCCCCCTTAAATAGACCAGTGCTAACTAATGAATCATCATTCATTTACCACTTATGCTCCTTTTGCTTTAACATAAAATACTTTTGCAAAAAGTACCTTACCTTTGGTAGTTTCTCGTGTTTGGATCATACAAAGTGAAAAGAATATTGTGCAGAAATGTGTCAGATAAAATTGGTGTGGAACAACTTATGGCGTAAACGTTTGGAAGTGATTTACCATGATTTGGTGCAGTTAATTTGCACTTCTTAAAACTAGGATCTGGTGCTATTGATTTTCTTATGTTGTTTGATTTATCAAAATGCACCTTGATCAGTTTATAAAAATGCAACTTTGACAAGTTCTCTTGCAATGGTTGCTGTTTTCATTTTGTTTATTTAAGAGTTGTTTTTATGTTCTTTTGGAAAACTTTTTCAAAGGTCTCAGCCAAACTCCAAAGGCCAGAGGAAAAACAATCTTTTCACCGTAAAATGTTTTAAATGCAAATATTTCCCCCAGAATAACCTTAAATGTTGAAACAGACGGTGGCTTAATATCCTTGGCTGTATGGGAAAAGCTATTTTATTTACCAAACCTAAAAAAAAAAAAAAAAGAATTGCTTTTTTTTTAATCATATCGAAAAGAAAGAAAGAAAAAAAAATTCAAAAAAGTTGATTTGGTAAAGCTTTTAACACAAAAAAAAAAAAAAAACTACATATCAAAATTATTAGGCTTGTTTTCAAAATGTTAGCATTTTACAATAAAAAAAAAAGATTAACTTTGCCTTTAATCCCTTTAACTAATTCCAGAGCAAACAAGAGGGTATTTTGGGAACTTTGTCCTTAATCCCAACCTCCCTTAATCCCCGGACTATTTATCCCACCTCCCCCGTAGAATTATATTGTCCCCTAATAGTCCGGTTGGGATTATTAATCCCGGGATTAAAGGTTACACAAACACAGGACTATTAGTCTAGGGCCCCGTTTGTTAACCCTCCTAGCCCTTAGGATTGGACTATCAATCCCAAGGGATTACCAATACTTTGTTTGGTAACCCAAAATGAGTTCGGATTATGAATCCAATGGACTTTCAAGCCGGGGATTAGGGGGTATTAGCAATACCCTGTGGGACTTGGTATTCGTAGTCCGATCCCAACCCATTCTCATTACTAATCCATTCTCTTTACCAATTTCTTCTATCAATCCAATCCAATCCCATCATCTAATCTCATCTCAAACAAACATGATATTAATAATCTCATCATCTAATCTCATCCCAAACAAACATATTCATTATCAATCCCTTCTCATTAACAATCCCATCTCATTACCAATCCTAATCTTAATCTCATCTCCTTACGAATCTCATCCATCTATCACTGTTATCAAATGGGGCCTAGGAGGACTAAGAGCCCGTTCCAGAAACCTTCTTAAAAAATAAGTAGCTTATTTCACATTTTCAAACTCAAAAATAATGTAAATGAAAAATAATTTTTTAATTTTTTTTGCATTGTATAAAATATTTCGATGAGATCTTTCAAACAAGATCTATATTGCATATTTTTAGATTTCAATAAATCCATAATTTTTGAGCTTGAAATTGCCTTCTTAAAAAATAAGAGTTTTTTTTCCGTTCTGAAACGGGCTCTAATAGTACAATCCTATCCCTAATCCCTCCTATCAAACAAGGCCCAAGTGTCTAAGTTGCTCTTACAGACAACAATGTCTTCATTTTGCCTAGCTCTGAGCCTAGTTAGGTGATCAGCTTTTTGGTCTGCTTGTCCAAAAATGTGGTAGATTATGCTTCCAGTTTTGTTAAGAAGGAAGTTAATTTGCATCTTTTATTGATGCCAAACCACGTTTGTGCATAACTTGAAAAAGGTGTGAACTGTGAACCAAAGGCCTTTCAATTAAATCTGACACCGGTAGGAATGGATATTTACTTTAGCGAAAACTCAGAAATAGACCTGGCCTAGACTAATATAGGAGTACTGATCGTGTCGTTTTCGTATAAAAAATAATTAATAAAACAGAATAATTACTATTACCTAAAAGATAGTGGTAAGTACTCCGAGTATCGTCCTCAGAGATTACAAAGGCTGAATTGCAGTTATTTCAATCGATTTCTAAATTAATTCGGAAAAGGATTTGATTGTTGGATTTTGAAAATATTAAAAACTAAATTAAATTAAAGCAATTAAGAAATAACGAAAGTTTATGAGAGAAAAGATCTAGGGTTTTGAATCCACTCAGCCCGTTGTAACAAGTTTTATGCAATGATAAATATTAATTATTCAAATCAATCCGGATATCGTTAGAGTTCGCGGGCCCTCACGATATCGCTTAAAGATATTTATGAATCACCAAATAGCATGGGGTATCGCCGCCTAGCATGAACCATCTTACTAGTACGACCCATCGCTATGCCACAGATCGTCTAATAACACGGTGCGTCTTATGGAACATAACCCATCTTACTCAGTTATCACAAACAATTAAGAACCATTGTATGAACGTGCATAAAAATCTAGAAAGTCATACACAAGATCTGATAGAGAAAATTAATACCGCAAATAAATCTTTAAGTCATACAACCACGATTCGAATAATAAAAGCACTGAATCAAAACATAAATATCATTACGCAGAGTTTGAGCTTCATCTACGCCTAAGAACGAGTTTAGCCGGACATCGGAAGAGAAATCATCGCGCTATCCTTGTTCTGTTCGTGACGTCTAGCTCTTTGTTTATTTCCGAAATCTCTCAATGTCTGCTCAGCTCCTCCTCTTTCTGTAATGTGTCGAAAGTCCCCTTTTAAAGTGATGTAGCCAGGATAAAAAAAAAAGTGCTGTAGCCAAACCTTTATATTTGCCGTCGGTAGCAGCCCTTATTTTCCAAACATGTGGGCCATGCCCATTGCCGAGAATTGGCATGGGCCAATTCTTTTTTTCTTTTCTTAGTCCAGCTGACTTACACTTGATTGCAAGCTCAAGTCCACATGCTGGCTTGGTAGGCCATATATCACGCCAATGGAGTTGATCGGTTGACCCAATTTTGCAATAATAAAGCCCATTAGAATGGTAAGCCTCCAAACACCTAAAACACAAAAGTAAAAGCATAAAATTTCAAGTAATAATATAAATGGACTTAACAATGATAAATTAAAGGGCGCATATATGAACATTTACGCACCTATCAAGTACTAATTTGGGAATGCCATAACTGTGATCCAGTTATATAATATCCACTTTGACATCTAGGAAAGGAAACTCAGTTACCAATTATGTCTAGTCACCAACCATTTAGTCCATAACTGAAAGTTGGACTGTGAAAGAGAGTATCAATTATGAAAGGTTATGCGGGTTATGTTATTTTAAATGCAGATTCCTAAGTTTTACTGGAGCGATGTTACTTGATCAACCGTATGCCCTCTGCCGTTCTTGGTGGTCAAATACCCCATTCAGTCTTGTTCCCTACTCGTCCTCTCCACTTCTTATCCTCTAGGGTGTTCGGGTGCACATGTTATGTTCATGCACTAGGTCTTGGCCAAAACAAACTTGATCTCTGATCCATCTGGTATATCTTTCTTGGTTATTCGAGTATTCAAAAAGGGTATAAATGTTACTCACCCGCTTTAAATCATCATTTTGTTTGTACTGATGTCATGTTTAATGAGTCATTGTCATTCTTTTTGGGTCCAGTCACTCATGTTGATCTACCTACAACTAGTTTGTGTTTCCTTATAGTTGCACCTTCTATTTTTGTTCCTCCTTTGAAACCCTTGCAGGTGTATGCTCGCTGTCATAAAGTTCCATAAGTGCCACCTCAGCCCATCGCTCCATCTTCACCTCCGCTGTAAGATCCAGTTACTTCTCTTGACAACCTTTCTATTGCTTTCCATAAAGGTACTCGTCCGTGTACTTCTCATCCAATTTCTCATTATGTCTCCTATGATAACATGTCTTCTTCTCTTCATGCTTTCGCTATGTCGATTTCTTCTATCTCTATTCCTAACAATGGCCAGGAGGCGCTCTCTTCTGGGTGACGGACAACAATGGAGGCTGAGATGTTGAGTCTTCATAGAATGATACTTAGGAGTTCCTCTTCAGCCAAAAAAGTCTACTGTTGGTTGTTGGTGGGTCTTTACGATTAGATATCATCATGATGGTTTTGTTGAGCATTAAGAAGCTCTCTTTGTTGCTAAGGGATATACTCAAACATACCGTGTTGAATATGATGAAACTTTTTTTTCCAGTTGCCAAGTTTTATCGAGCCAATGGTCACTTACGGATTGAGGCTTTCACTGATTTCGATTGAGCAGGTGAACCATGTGACAAGAGATCCACATCTTGTCAATTGAAAGAGTAAGAAATAAACAGTGGTTGCATGATCTAGTGCAGAGGCAGAATACAAAGCCATGGCTCACACAACATGTGAGATTGAATGGGTGTGAGCTTTTCTTGAAGAGATATGAAAAAATGTGCAATTGCCGATGAATCTGTAGTGTGATAATCAAGCAGCAACTCACCTTGCCTCCAATCCAATATTTGATGAAAGAACTAAGCATATTGAACTTGATTGCCATATAATGCATGAGAAGTTAGCTGTGGTGTGATAGCTACTCATTTTGTGTCTAAAAACGCTCAATTGGCTGACATGTTTACCAAGTTGTTCAAGCAATGGTTAGAGTTGTCATATAACAAGCTGAAACTTTGTGATGTCTATTCTCCAATTTGAGGGGGAGTGTTAGAATATTATTAGTCTCACATTGGTTAATGTAGTCTTATGTTATGATATCCTATTATATAAATAAGAGTTGATTATGTAAGGGTTAATTAACAGCCTATACACTTTTCCTTCTTTGTCAAACAACTATTTTAACTTGAGAAAACGTCATTCCTTTTTAACTGGGAGAATTGGTCCACCAATCTTATCAGATGATTAACAGAACTAGACTAGACTATAGACAGAGATAATGTCTCTCATATAAACTAGTGTTCTTTGAAATAATATTGTGGTGATTATATTTGCGAATCATATTTAAGTGTCATATAATGCTGTGGCAATACAAATTTAGGTCTCATACAAGTATTAACTTGACACCTTGTAGGCACATTTGAGTCCTACATGGTTTCCCCATTCCTATGATGAGTAGACCAGTATCATACATAGTATACCAGCACAAAACACAAATGTGCAGGGCTAGTCCTGTGCTAAGGCGGACGAGGCCACCAAGCCCCCGAATTTTGGTTCAAAATTAAGGCTCTAGATATGTATAGCAAAATATGTAATACGTACATATTAATCTAACACTGCACTTCTATAACAAGTGGAAACATTTAGTTTTGTTATCCAATAAGTACATAGTTCAAGTTCTAAGAGCTTCTTTTTTCTTTCTTCATGCAAATTTTTTTTTCCCGTGCAATTTCATCTTAAGCCCTGAGAATCTCACCCTGCAAATGTCCATTAATACAAAATGATTTTAATCAGAGTGAAAACTAGCTAATACTACATGATTTTAACTTGTGAAGGAGCAAAACTTCTATGATGCTCCCAAGTGGTATGAGAGCATCATACTCCCAATGAATATGGACCATTGGATTGAAAATAGTCAAATCACAGCCCTTGGATCAAAACCAAAAATCAAAAGTTGAGTGGTTTTGTTAAAACTGAGATAGTTTTGTGAACTTCGACAAAAAACAACCGGAAGATTACTTACCACAGAATAGACAACACTTACCATTGTATAAGATAACACTTACCACACAAACATGCAATATTTACTACAAAATATTTACTACAACCGGTTGGTCAGGTAACAAGTTACCATTAAGTTAAAAAAAAAAAGATTACCCAATTTTTTGGAGGGAAAATATGCAGGTCTTAGGGATTTATATATTAGAAGAATTATCTAAAAAATGGTGTTCATTTATAAATCTAGTTTAACATTTTAATTTGTTATGAAAATATAAAAATTTGAAAAATATTTTCCATAATTTTCAAATGACATTATAAACGTATTTAATTAATTAATTTTCAAATAATCATTTATTATAGATATATTTAAGTAACTTTATAGTTTTAAATATTATGGAAAAAAATATTTATTAATATTTTGATAGCTTACAAATTTAGTTAATATATATTATAAAATAACGCTACAAGTTGATTGTTACAACAAAATTGAATGATAAATATATTTTTGTTTAATAGCTATTGAATAATTTTGTAGGATTCTCAATTGAATTTATGGTAGTATTTAATGAAAATAGGCTATTCAATTTCATTAATATAGTTTATAGTGATCAATATGATATATTTTGCAAATCTAACAACTAATAGTGTTGATACTAATATACTTGACAACGATTAATTAATGAGAATTGATTCATTTGTAATTGATTGATTTGGTTATATGTTCAACCTATTGATCAGACGATTTGAATCAATTAAGATCATATTTGGCAGATGTGGTAGTTAACAATGATGTTGATTGATAGTGATTAGTGAAAATTAATAATATAATTGGCTAAAGTAGGTTGACTAATTTGTTTAATTACTTAACCATAGACTTATCTATTTCAATCCTTCAAGTTACACAATTAGCAAATTTCGAAAATGGTTATTTGATGGTTAACATTGATCACTTAGCAAATGAAGGAGTAACAGTCTTTGATGTTAACATTAATGTAGGAGTAACCACTAGTGAACTAGTAAATTGAAATATCGAATTTATTTGATCTTTTTTTAAAAGTAATTTTATTAATATAAATGCTTTTATTTAATTTATCATAAAACTAATACAATAGTTCCAAATAAAATTTAATGTGGTAGGTAATATGACTGTAACGCCCCTAATTTTGGGAATGTTAAATAAACCTTTTTATTGAAAACTTAAATAGAGTCTGGCTCATTATTACGTCATTACTCCCGTAAGAGTACTTCCATTATACAAAGGAGGGAAACTGTTCCTAACTACAGCTCCGCCTACTCCTCCATCCGAGCCAGCTTTTCAGTTTCAAAGGCCTCCAAGGTGTACAGCTCACCTCGATCATCTACAAAGTCTGACACATTATACTAGCATCACTACCAGTATAATATGTCAGGGTCACCAAAGGTAACACCATGAGCTACTAGAGCTCAACAGAATATCCTATACCCACTAACCCTTAACTTACAGACAATAGATCATAAAGTTAATATTTTCACGTAGAACATGCATATTTAACAAATCTACTAACAATGACGCATCCACATTCACTATCCAAACTAACGTTTGTGTCAATGATTTTCTGTGTTTTTCCTACGCGACTCATCGTAGACTGTGTCATCGTTTTCACTTTTCTGTTTCCAAATCAACATTTTCAAAATCGTTTTTAACACACCCAACCTCGGTTCTGCCGTTTTGGTCTCCCGAGTATCCTCACAATGGTTTCGCCGCTCCTGGTTCCCATTGGCACACAAAACTTTGCATGGGCTCCTCTTCGCAGATAACCAAGCTACACACCCAACCTCGGTTCCATCGTTTCGGGTTCCCGAGTATCCTCACAATGGTTCCACCGCACCGGGTTCCCATTGGCACATACACCACACAATGGGCTACCAAGTCCGGCCACATTGCGGTTTTCAAAACATCTTCCTTTTCAAAACACACCTTTTCTTTAACACACCCTAGGTGTCATGTTTCTAACTTTCTCGATTTCTGTGTCTCATTCTCATGCATAGACTCTGCGGTAGGACTTTTCATGTACGTATACATAAATCATTCATTGTAATCTTGAAACTAAACTAGCAAGATCATTCAACTCTATATTACTCTATCATGCTCAAAAACTCAACTTAAGCATAACGCCACATGTATGGACGCCTTTCGAGTGGAGACCACTTATGCTTTATCACACAACCACAAGTAATGCAAGTAATCACATATGCATTCTCATAACCATCGTTAAGATGAAAATACAAATACTTTCAATCAAGCGTTAAATTTTTATCTTTCAAATTCCGTTCTTTTAACGTGATCATACTTTATATCAAAGTTTTAGTAAAACAAGTTTGCTACTTATCGTGCATTTTCAAACACAAAACGTGAATATAGTCTTCTAGAGTACAGAGGAATCTACATTTACGAACTTTATACTTAGAGAAAGTGGTTAGAAGTATTCTATGTATACTTAGAGTGAGTAAGTAGAGGTATTCTACCACTCTTCTTGGCGGTAGGACGGCTACGGAAAGGTAAGTCGGCTATCTGATGAAGTGACTTCCTACGGTAAGTTTTCGATAGCTTCGAAAGAGAAAGATTTCTCTCGAAACTTGATCTTTGACGAAACTACGTAAACTTTTTGGATCGAAAGGGTGGTCGAGCGGTGGTTTAGTGGCGGCTTAGGATGAGTTTCTTGAAGAACCTAGGAAGAACTCAAGAACAAGAAGAACAAAGAACAAACTCAAGAATTCTAGAGAGAGAAGTCGAAAGGTTGGAAGGTGTGAGTTGAATGGCATGATGGGGGTGCTATTTATAGCAAAAATCTTGGGCTCTCTCCCTCCCTCTCTTGGCCGGCCACCCCTCTCTCTCTCTCTCTGCCTCTCATTGTGTTGTCAAATCACATCTTTAAGCATGCCATGACTTGTCATCCAATTTTAGGTTCAAATCTAGGTTATCATGAAGGTTTTTTGGCTTGTCTTGTCCTAGGAGAGGTTGCTTGCAAGAAAGAATAAAATGATTGGCTAGGGTGATGTTTAAAGAAGTCTAGTATGGGTTGTCAAATTGTACTTGGGCTTGAGTGTGAAGTTGGTGAAAGAGATAGCTTGTGGGAGTGTCCAACACATACACACACTCACTCTCTCCTTCCCTCTCTCTCTCGGCCTCTCCTATCTCTCCCTCTCTGCTTTTCTCTCTCTCTCTCTCTCTCTCTCTCTCTCTCTCTCTCTTTCTAGTACTATGTATGTATATGACTATGTATATATATTAAGTACACTTAAGGACTATGAGGTCTAGTTCACTAGTCTAGGAAGAGAATAAGGACTATGGGCTTTCAAGTGACAACTCAATGAAAAGAAAATGATTAAGACTAGGTTTGCTTCTTTTGAAAGCAAAATAATGGCTTTCTATGGTCCAAAGATTCTTATATGATTTTTCTTGTCAAATCCAGGCTTTCATTGGCAAGACTAACTTCTATTACTCAAGGGGTAAAAATTTCCCTAGTAGTTATTGTCCAATGCGTAGAGAGTTAATGGAAGAAGTAAGGTCTTGAAATGACTAGTTATGCAAGTGCAATGATTACTTCCTTTGGTTCATAAGTTGTCTTGTCAAATTTATATATACATTGGCAAATCTAGCTTCCATTATCCAAGGGACAAAAATTTCCTTAACATTTATTATCCAATGGGTAAAAGAATATTGATGATAACTAAGGTTGAAATGACTAGACTTGGAGTATAATGATTACACATTGAAAAGTCTAGTTTCCATTATCCAAGGGATAAAAATTACCCTACAAACTATTGCCCAATGGTTAAAGAGGAAATGATGAGAAATAATATTCTTAGAAGAAACATTTTTTTGAAAGTGACCTTTCAATAGGGAGAAAGAGCAAATGCACTTTCTAGGAAAATGATTTGATTAAGAAAGCACAATGGGGAAAATGACTAGTCAATGGAAAGTGAGAGGATTAAAGGGTTGGCTTTTGGAAGTTACTTGTCAATGCAATAGAATGAATAAGGCTTCCAAGTAGTCTTTCTAGGAAATTTTTAGGGTGGTATACATACATATATGTATATATGTATATGTATGTCAAGATTACTTGTAGGAAGGAGAAAGGAAGTAATTATGGGCTACTTAATGTGACAATACATAATCATGATTGTGTGGAAGAACAAACTTGGTCTTGGTCTTGGTCTTGGTCTTGATTAGATAAGTCCATGGTACTACTATTTTCTAGATAATAGGAAGTCTTATTTCTATTATCCAAAGGATAAGAATTACCCTATGAATTATTATTAATTGGGTAAAGAGGTAATGAGAAGTCAAGTCTAGAAATGACTAGTCATGAAGATAATGATGACTCTCCTAGGTCTAAAAAGGTTCATAAGGTTCAAAGAGGGTTGAAAAGGTTCATCTAGGGTTAGGAAAATGTAACTAGGTTGAATTGGTACTTAGATTTCTCTAACTAATCGGTTTGAAACTAATTCTATTTGCCAAGTAGGATTTCTAGCCAATAAATATATTTCAAAAATTTTATTTAACTTGCTAAAAAAATATACAAGTGTTTCTACAAGCTTACTTGTCTTTAGAAACGGACTAAATTGTCTGGGACGAAAAGATATAAATTTATAAGTCTCAAATATAATTATAACGAATTATTAGAAATTAAAAAATAATTTTAAAAGAAATTTCCAAGTAATAAAAAAAATTCAAATATTTAACGAAAATTTTATTTTCCAAAAATCAGGGTCGTTACAATGACATTAATAAAGATATACATAAATATATACCTATCCGTCATTAATGTCATACTTACTATAGAATGAAATTTATTTACCAAAGCATAAGGTTAGAGATACCATCAAAATTGAATTTTTACGATGGACAAATATTCGTTAATAAAACTTACCATGTGGTTGACAATACTAACCATAAAATAAGGGCAAAATGACTATATACTTAAACCGGTTTTACCACACAAACTGATTCATATTTTGCCAATTGCCTTGTTTATCTACCACCAATTATGACGTTAGTGGTACTAGGTTTATCCATACTTACCTTAAACCCTGCAAACTTATCCACTCTAAATCCTTTATCTTTCATTCATCTCTCCTCTTGTCAAAAAAAAAAAATGAAGATTTAAGAAAAAGCTCTATAATAAGGTGAAGAAGTTCACCAAGTAAGTTTTTGTGAAGAACAAACTGAATTTAGTTGTGATGATTATCTCATACCAACATACCGAAAGATTGGTTAAAGTCATATTTAATAACTTAAAGGGCTAAGGAGTGAATTTTTTTTTTCCTAGAGTTGTGCATGTGTGCCGTGTGTTGTTTGAGAGGTGTGTGTGTGTGTTTTATTAAAAAAAAAGAGAAGATCACCCATCAGGGAGGTTTTGTTCCAACGTTAGAGAGAGAGAGAGAGAGAGAGGGGGGGGGGGGGGGGACGGGGACATGAGGAGAGAAAGAAGGAGAAGAAGAAGGGGAAAACCTAGAGAAGATTTGCTAGCCTTGAATTGAAGCTTACTTAGGTAACTTTCATCTTCTTAAGTGTTGAAATACATGTTTTCTATGCTAAGTCTCATATTCTGCATCTAATATGCACTGAATTGAATCCATGGGAGAGGGTTTTTGAGGTTGGAGTTCGGTTCTATTTTAGAAAATTCGTGCATCTCATGAATATGCATAACTGTGTTGAGCAAAGTTGAATCTGTCCTGTTTTTGACGAATTTTTATCATCGACACCGACCATTGTATTTTCTGGTAATTTTAATGTAGATCCATCTGTGTGTGTAGTTTATGCTGTAAAAATTTCAGAATTTTCTGAGAAGTATGGAAAAAGATAAAAATCATAAACTGAGCTGCTGTCAGATTTGCGTCTGGGCAGACAACACAGACATGTGTTGGAAAAACGGGCATAACTCTGGAAATCTGAGCAGGTTTTGGAGCTATGTTATTCATCAATTTTGTCATAGTTAAATGTACTTACTGACTATGGGTGCTGATGAGTCTCAAACATTGATCAATTGGTGATGTTTTGGTGTTTGAATTATTGGAAAAGATTGAGTGTGTGATTTTTAATGAGCATTCGATTGCAGACTGTTCTGCTGAAACTGTTTTTGGAACATGCTGGAACTGTTTTGGAAGTTGAAAAATATGGAGTTTAGGTGCTGTAATTGTGTATTGGTAGCTAGAGTTGTTGTATTACTGTAAATATGTTTTAAAGTACAGCGATTGGTGTTTATAATTGCAGAAAATAAGAGTTGGACACCGAATTTGACTAAATTAGATGTTGAATTGTATTGTTGAACAGAGGTAGGATATTGTTAATGCATTTGTCAAGCCTTTCAAGTATTTCTATACTAAAATATTTGGCTTGTGGATAGGTGACGAGTCGGTGAATCAAGGAGCACCGAAAACATAAGTTGTACTTTCTTTTGGAGTACGAGGTGAGTGTTTGAATCATAGATGTTGTTCTATATTGAATTAAACTGTTGGCTTAGTGCCCGGTGATTGGCTTTTTGCCAAAAGGCTTTTATGCCTTAAGTTATTGGCTTTGTGCCCGGTGATTGGCTTTATGCCAAAAGGCTTATGCCTTCAATTATTGGCTGTGTGCCCAGTGTTGTTTTTAATTTCTTGGTTTGCTATTTGACAAGTTGAGATTATCTTTTAGCTGTACCTTTAATATGGAATTGCATCCATGTTTCATAACACTCCCGAATTCCATTTTGGAATCCAGTTTTCCAGGCGTTGTAGATATCCACTGTTGATCATCGTGTGGTTGTACCCTCGCTTAGGGTAGCAAGTCGGGAAGGCTGGGCTAATTTTGGCAAAATTTTGTAGATAGGGATGTAGTTGCAGCCTATGTTTTTATTTGGTTCATTGTATAGTTTAACGTTTTCTTAAGACTTCCGTTGTGTCTATAAGAACGATATGTTTTGCGTTATCAATAAAATGACTTGATTAACTTAATTGCTTGAACTTGAGCTATAGGAATGGGTTGGTGGTTGATGTTGCACCCTCACGTCGGTTTGGGCTCATTTGAGTACTGGTCCGGCGTGGGGTGTGACAGCTTGGTATCAGAGCCTAGGCTTATCTAGATTCTTAGAGTCGTTGAGCGAGTGGCGATCTAGCAGTGGATTTAGGAGTCAATTATATTTTGTCGAGTAGTTTAGTGTTGGCTTACCTAACATGATAAAGATAGTATATGTTGTTGCTGTTGTTAAATTGAATTGCAACAGGTTAGGAAAATGGAAGAAAAAGCCTCTTCCCATCCCAATCAAGCTGATCCAGCTACTGGGGAGTTCAGGTGGGGTCTAGAGCTATAGATAGACTTCTGGCAGCTTTAGCACAGTATGCTGAACGACAAGCTGCACCTCCGGTTAATCATAATGTTGGATTACTTGAAAAATTCAAGAAGCTTTATCCAACGAAGTTTGAGGGTACTTTTAAACCTCAAGAGGCAGAGGATTGGTTGAAAACTGTTGAGAGGGTTCTAACAGCTATGGGTGTTACTGATGAACAAAAGCTGACCTTGGCAACCTTCACTTTGAAAGGGCAAGCTTTAATATGGTGGGAGGGAAGTCAGAGGTTGCTATCGGCCCCATTACCAGATGTTCAGCCACCAGTGCCACAAGTAATTACATGGGCGAGGTTTGTGAAGGCTTTTAATGATCCTTACTGTCCTGAGACGTATCGTTTCCAACAGGAAGCAGATTTTATTAATCTTAAACAGTGGAGTATGTCGGTAGCCGAATATGAGCCAAGTTTAATGCTCTTTCAGCCTATGCCACGGATATGGTGGATACTGAAGAAAAGAAGGGTAGATGGTTCAGAGGTGGACTGGAGGAAAATGTTCAAACCAGAATGACCCGTTATAAGGAAAAAGACTATGCAGATTTGATTGAAACAACGAAGAAGGTTGGCAAGGATGTTGAAGAAATGTTTAGCAGATGAAAACAATCAAAAAAGAGTAAAATCGAGGCGAGGCAAGCTAGCCAGGGGGGAAAATCAGGCAGGTTTTATAGAGGTGGAGGAGGATTTCAACATTTGAAAGGTCAAAGTCAGGGTAAACAACAAGGTAGTCAAAGCTATGAGGCAAGTAAGCCAAGTTTTGGCAGAGGGAGTAGTTCAAGTGGACATGGAACTCCTTTTCAATGTTATCGATGTGTGTTGCCCAATCATCGCATGAAAGATTGTCCGGAATCGGTTTAAATGTTTTAGATGTGGAGAAATGGGGCATATTGCAACTCATTGCACAAAACTGCAAGTTTCAGGTGCACCTTTTAGTGGCAGTGTTCCGGCTGGTTGTGGAACGAATATTGGTGGGTCTGTTGGTCGGGGTGGTAGAACGGGTGGACCTACAGCATCGGGGAGAGTGTTGGCCTTAACACGGCAAAACGTTCAGGCAACTCCGAATGTGGTGACAGGTACTCTTATGGTTTGTGGTGTTAATGCACAAATTTTAATTGATCCTGGTTCTACGCATTCTTTTGTGTCAAACTTGTTTAGTGTGCATTTAAATAAGCTTTATGTGTTATTAGACACTGCTTTGGCGATATCCCATTGGAGAAGTGGTGATAGTTGGGGTATCTTTCCCCAAGTGTGTGGTGAATGTGTGTGGTAGAAATCTAGAAGTTGATTTGATTCCTTTAGTAATGTTTGATTTTGATGTTATTCTAGGAATGGATTTCTTAGCCACACATCATGCATCTTTAGATTGCTTTAATAAAGAAGTTGTCTTTAAAATACCGGGTGAGTCGGAAATTAAATTCTGTGGTGATAGACAGACTTTTGTAATTAGTATGTTATCTGCTCTTAAAGCTATGAGTATGTTGAGGAAGGGATGTCAAGGGTATTTGGCCTATGTTGTTGACACTGAGAAGAAACCGTTAGAGTTATCGGATATACCGATTGTGAGGGAGTTTCCAGATGTCTTTCCAGATGAATTATCGGGAATTGTGCTTGATAGGGAGGTGGAATTTACTATTAAAGTGATACCGGGAGCGAATCCTATTTCTATTCCACCTTATCGAATGCGCCAGTTGAGTTGCTAGAATTAAAAATTCAATTGAAAGATTTACTTGATAAAGGTCTTATTCGATCGAGTATCTCACCGTGGGGTGCACCAGTTTTATTTGTGAAGAAGAAAGATGGTACTATGCGTATGTGTATTGATCACAGGCAGCTGAATAAGGTGACGATACAGAATAAGTATCTGTTGCCTAGAATTGATGATTTGTTTGACCAGTTGCAGGGAGCGACCATCTTTTCAAAAATTGATTTGAGATCGGGATACCGTCAGGTTAAGGTGAAGGATAGTGATGTCTCTAAAATGACTTTTCGAACGAGGTATGGCCATTATGAGTTTCTTGTTATGCCTTTTGGAGTGACTAATGCTCCAGCAGTATTTATGGATCTCATGAATAGGGTGTTTGAGCCGTATTTGAATTTGTTTGTCATTGTGTTTATTGACGATATTCTGATCTATTCTCGAACTAAGGAAGATCATGAGCAACATTTCAAAATTGTATTGCAGACTTTACGAGATAAGCAATTGTATGGTAAATTGAGCAAATGCGAATTTTTGGCTTGAAAGTGTTGCATTTTTGGGTCATATGATCTCTAGAGATGGCATTTGTGTGGATCCAAAGAAGGTGGAGGCAATAGTGAATTGGGAAAGGCCGACTAATGTTTCTAAAATCCGAAGTTTCCTTGGTTTAGCAGGATATTATTGGAGATTTATTCAAGGTTTTTCTTCTATTGCCTTGCCTATGACTAAATTGACTACGAAAGATGTAAAGTTTGTGTGGACTAACGAATGTGAAGACAGTTTTCAGGATTTGAAGACTCGGTTGGTATCTGCGCCGGTATTGACTATTCCGATGGGTACCGAGGACATGGTGATTTACACTGATGCTTCTTATCAAGGTTTGGGTTGTGTTCTTATGCAACGAGGTAAGGTTATTACTTTTGCTTCAAGACAGTTGAAAAATCATGAACATAATTACCCTACGCATGATTTGGAGCTAACAGCTGTTGTATTTGCACTTAAGTTGTGGAGGCATTACCTGTATGGAGTGACTTGTGAAATCTATTCTGATCATCGAAGTCTTAAGTATTTGTTTACACAAAAGGAGTTGAATTTAAGGCAGACAAGGTGGATGGAACTAATTAAAGATTATGATTGCACTATTCATTATCATCCAGGGAAAGCGAATGTGGTTACTGATGCTTTGTGTCGGAAGACAGCAGCGTGAATGGCTTGTATGCAATGTTTGAGGGTTGTAAATTTTACTGAGCTGAAACAAGTGGGTATGGAATTCTCTTTGAATAGTAATGATGTTTTGTTGGCGCGGTTCAGTGTTCGACCTTTATTTGTGGACCGTATTCGGAATGGACAACGTGATGATCCACATATGGAAGAAATTAGGAAGAAGGTAGTTAAAGATAAGACTTTTGAATTCAATATTCGAGATGATGGTATGCTCTTATATGGACATAGAATGTGTGTTCCAGATGATGCAGCTTTAAAAAGAGAAATCTTGGAGGAGGCACATAGTTCAGCTTATGCTATGCATCCAGGATGTAATGACTCGAATTTTTGACCCAATTTTTTTTAATACAAATTTATATTATTAAATTCCTAATTCAAAAATTAATTAGATTGAATAATTAAAATATAATACTATGTGTACAATTGATATTATTTATACTATTGTATAAGATATTTATTTATACTTTAGATATATAGGAAAATCACGGATTCATATTCATCTCTTATCTTCCCATCTAAACCCTAACTAAAACTCTATTCAAACTAACTATCTACTTCCCTCTCAAACTCTACCACCTCTATTTTTATCCTTCAAACTACACCCCACATTTAAGAGATTTTGTTCCCCTATTTTTCTCTCTCATCCTATACATAAACGCATCTACATACATTTTCACCCTATACATAAACGCGTCCACATACATTAGAATTAAAGAAAACCCCACCAAATGTGGCACTTGTCCCCTATTCCTCTTATCATTATCAGTATCCCTCTCCTTCCTCGTTCCACCACTTTCACACTTATCATCTCACCTTCTCACTGTTTTATTCTCTCTCATTATACATACTCACAAAAATTCGAAAATTGAATGCCAGTATATTATTTCACTCTCAATTCTATTGTTGAGTCTGGAAGAGGGAGAGAGAGAGAGAGAGAGAGAAAGACGGATTTCTACATAAAATCCCTCCGTACATTATATTCAAGTTCCCAATCAACCACTACATCACCAAGCATCCACAAACCACCTTCCAATCAATTCGAGTCAGCCCCGAGTCCCTCGCTACTGCCGCTGTTTTTTTCATTTTACCGAAATCGTCGGCAAACTAGTACTCGCTTTTTCGACCGAATTTAACGTAGATTAATCTCTATCCTACTTTTGTCTAAGTATATTTAGTCCATGTATGATGATTTAAATGGGTTTAATGGTAGCAATCAAAATCACGGACCGAAACTGAGAAACCAGTTACTACTTTGTTTTCTTTTGAAAATCACTGTTGCATGAACGAAATGTTTTTTTTTAACATGCTAGATCAGTATTACACTTGGACCCTTGTAGTAGGTATTTAGTTTTCGGATTTGGCCCTAGACTATGTTCTGACTTGATTTATTCTCTTTTATTATTGTGACACGATAGTGTTTAAAATAATTGTATATTAACCGATTTTGCTTAATGTAAGTTTTGATATGTTCAAGTAACCATTCACTAAACTATGCTGTAGTAAAAATAAAGGTATTTTGGAATGATACTAAATGGGTTGTACTTTTATAATAAACAAGGTATAAAATAAGTTATGAAAATATTTTTGTTTTTATTATTTTTAATCAATAAAATAATTATGGTGGCAAATTACCCTAATGGATTGGTAGTAAAAACTTTAGGTTTGATATTTGATACTAGAAAAGTAGTAGTTACGAAGAACAAATAAAATAACTCTAAGAACTTAACTAACACAAGTTCTCCTTTGAATGAACCAATGAACTAATTAAATTAGTGGAGCAATTGATAACAGTATATAGGTAAAACTGTATAGTTAAAATCTTGTTAAGTAAAATATTGATGAATGCATGGGATAATTAAAATGTTATGAGTTACATAAGAAACTTACAAACTAATATCTACAATAATTATTATTATTTTTAATCTTAATAATACGTTGAACACTAAGAAATTAATAAACTACTCAGTTACCTAACTAAGGTCAGTGGAGTGAATAAAACGTAACAGCTGGAAGCTAGTCATGAAATTTAAATAATTCGAAAGGCCTCGTCTTAACATCTACATGTTTAATTATTTCGCATTTATAAATTGCTTTGCTTGTGTTCTCATTGAAATGTATTATGTTGGAATCAGTTGTTGTTGGAGATATATGATTGGACATGCTAGTCGGACTTGGGTTCATGGGTGGTTTCGAGTAGTGAACATGTAGATGTGGTTAAGTAAAGGATGAAATGGTAAAGTTGATTGAGGATGTTGGGTGCCGGTAAAGGACCCTGGTACGATAAAGTACCTTTAGTTGAGTTGGAGTAAGGTAAAGTACTCAGCGTGTGTGGAGGACGGTAAAGGACTCCGGGTACAGTATTTGGGATATGGTAAAGGATCCTAAATACGGTACAGTACCCAGTGTGTGTATGGAGGACGGTAAAGGACTCCGGGTACAGTATTTGGGATACGGTAAAAGATCCTAAATACGGTACAGTACCCAGTGTGTGTGTGGAGGACGGTAAGGTACTCCGGGTATAGCATTTGGGATACGGTAAAGGATCCTAAATATGGTACAGTACCTTGTGTGTGTGTGGAGGACGGTAAAGGACTCCGGGTACAGTATTTTGGGAAACGATAAAGGATCCCTGAATATGGTACAGTACTCAGTGTGTAGAGTTGGGAGATGGTAAAGGATCCTGACAATGAGATTGTACGACCCCTAATGTTGAGTTGTCATGGTGAGCTGTTCTTTTATTATAGTTGTAAGCGAATCCAGACTGGATACATAATTTAGTATTATTCGCTTAGAACCCTGGTGCAAGACAAATAAAGGGAGAGTTATTCCATGGGACTGTAACGCCCCTAAATTTTAGGTACGTTAATAAAAGGAATTTATTACAGAAATATCGAGTCACTACTCATTATTACAAAACGGCTCACATAGGAGCATTTGAAGTTCCGAAATAACAAAAAGAAACTAAGAGGTCCTATTCTACGACTCCTCTTGCTCCTCCAGCCTAGCGAGTTCCTCGGCTCCATACGCCTCCAAAGTGAATAGGTCGCCCTGTTCATCTATCAAATCTGACATATTATACCGGCGTCGCCACCCATATAATATGCCAGGGTCACCACAAAGGCAACACCATGAGCTACGAAAGCCCAATAGTATAATCCTATCCTACTAACATCGATTTCCACATGATAAGTACATAAGCAGGAAATAAAAGCAATAAGCTAACATGTTTACATTCGCTTGTAACTACCGTTGGCGTTTGACTCATCGTTAGCCTTTTCATAAATACACTTTATCAAAAACACCTTTTAACTCACCCAACCTCGATTCCGCCGTTCCGGGCTCTCGAGTATCCTCACAATGGTTCCGCCGCACCGGGTTCCCATTGGCACACATTTCATTGGCTCCGTAACGCGGATAACCAAGACAAACACACCCAACCTCGATTCCGCCGTTCCGGACTCTCGAGTATCCTCACAATGGTTCCGCCGCACCGGGTTCCCATTGGCACACA
>BPLS01000142.1:59214-74602 GCA_019656275.1 Rhododendron kiyosumense
GAATTGAAGCTTACTTAGGTAACTTTCATCTTCTTAAGTGTTGAAATTCATGTTTTCTATGCTAAGTCTCATATTCTGCATCTAATATGCACTGAATTGAATCCATCGGAGAGCGTTTATGAGGTTGGAGTTGGGTTCTATTTCAGAAAATTCGTGCATCTCACGAATATGCATAACTCTGTTGAGCAAAGTTGAATCTGTTCTGTTTTTGACGAATTTTTATAATCGACACGCCGACCATGTGATTTTTTGGTAATTTTACTGTAGATTCCTCTATGTGTTTAGTTTATGCTGTAAAAATTTCAGAATTTTCTGAGAAGTATGGAAAAAGATAAAAATCATAAATCGAGCTGCTGTCAGATTCGCGTCTGGGCAGACAGCACAAACACATGTTGGAAAAACGAGCATAACTTCTTGCTCAGGTGTCGGTTTTACGCACCGTTTCTTGATTCTAAAACTATACTTACATACCTTTCTGAATTTGTAAGATTTGTGCCTTAGTTACTTCTAGGAAAAATCAGTTTCTGTTCTGAAGTTAATGGTTTGTTAACTCTGGAAATCTGAGCAGGTTTTGGAGCTATGTTATTCATCAATTTTGTCATAGTTAAATGTACTTACTGACTATGGGTGTTGATGAGTCTCAAACATTGATCAATTGGTGATGTTTTGGTGTTTGAATTATTGGAAAAGATTGAGTGTGTGATTTTTAATGAGCATTCGATTGCAGACTGTTCTGCTGAAACTGTTTTTGGAACATGCTGAAACTGTTTTGGAAGTTGAAAAATATAGAGTGTAGGTGCTATAATTGTGTATTGGTAGCTGGAGTTGTTGTATTACTGTAGACATGTTTTAAAGTACAGCGATAGGTGTTTATAATTGCAAAAAATAAGAGTTGGACACCGAATTTGACTAAATTAGATGTTGAATTGTATTGTTGAACTGAGGCAAGATATTGTTAATGCATTTGTCAAGCCTTTCAAGTATTTCTATACTAAAATATTTGGCTTGTGGATAGGTGACGAGTCAGTGAATCAAGGAGCACCGAAAACATAAGTTGTACTTTCTTTTGGAGTACGAGATAAGTGTTTGAATCATAGATGTTGTTCTATATTGAATTGAATTGTTGGCTTAGTGCCCGGTGATTGGCTTTTTGCCAAAAGGCTTTTATGCCTTAAGTTATTGGCTTTATACCTGGTGATTGGCTTTATGCCAAAAGGCTTATGCCTTCAATTATTGGCTGTGTGCCCAGTGTTGTTTTTAATTGCTTGGTTAGCTGTTTGACAAGTTGAGATTATCTTTTAGCTGTACCTTTAATATGGAATTGCATCCATGTTTTATAACACTCTCGGATTCCATTTTGGAATCCAATTTTCCAGGTGTTGTAGATATCCACTGCTGATCATCGTGTGGTTGTACCCTCGCTTAGGGTAGCAAGTCGGGAAGGCTGGGCTAATTTTGGCAAAATTTTGTAAATAGGGATGTAGTTCCAGCCTATGTTTTTATTTGGTTCATTGTATAGTTTAACGTTTTCTTAAGACTTCCGTTGTGTTTGTAAGAATGATATGTTTTGTGTTATCAATAAAATGACTTGATTGACTTAATTGCTTGAACTTGAGCTATAGGAATGGGTTGGTGGTTGATGTTGCACCCTCACGTCGGTTTGGGCTCATTTGAGTACTGGACCGGCGTGGGGTGTGACAATCTTGGTTTATGAAATGGAACGAAACAAACTTAATCAATCTGTATAGTGATACTTTTTTTGGGAGGTGTTTACAGTTTTTGGCGACTCTGTTGAGAACTTGAGAGCCATAACCAGAAAATTCATCATTGGATGAATACTTGCTTTATCTAATTCTTTTATCATATGCATCGAGTGGGCAAACTCGTTGAGATCATCTAATACCTCGGCATGTCACGGGCTATGTTAGGGGTTCCAATAAACTTCATCGTCACTTGTACCTAGTGGTATATCATAAAAGGAATCACCCAATTGCCCCCTATAATGGGCTTGCGAAAAGGCTGGTACCCTTCGACAACGGAGCACCCTTGAGACTACCCAAACCTTACATGTATTAGAAAGCTATAAAGCCTATCAAAATAAGACAAGAACTCGCAGGTTAAGGCATTTTCTTGCATTTAACCTTGAAGTTCTTCCTCACACCCTGTATAAATTGTTGTTGTAACACCTTTATCTATGCAAAATCATTGGGATTTTCAGTCCAAATCCTAACCCTATACAGCCAAGTACTGACTTATAGGTATTCTACTTTTCAAGCAGGCATGATAGGTAGATTAAAGAAGCAATCATAGCCAGTTTTATACTTTTACAACACTCGAAGCTACACCAAGCAGAAGTCTTCGCAGCCATTCGGCCTGTCATCCTCGCTTGTCAAAACACCTCTACCGCAGTAGTCTCAATCACTCTACGGGTCCTCACGGTCATCCTCTCAGCAAACCCGATCATCTGTCAATCCCCGAGGCTCACCAAGCTCTCATCCCACTTCAAAAATGTCAGACAACGATGCCACTATCGTCGATCTCCAAGCTCAAATCACTGCTTTGCTAGCCGAGAAAGTAGCAAGAGATGCTGAGGACAAAGAAGAAGCTGAGCATCCTCTTAAAATCATAACAACAGAAAGTCCCGAATTGGTTAAGCAAGTCAAAGAAATCAAACATGCTTTGACTCGTTCACAAGGAGACCAACTCTTGGATTTTAAAGGACTTTGCCTTTTCCCAGAATCCCAACTGCCTGAAAAATTCAAGATGGCAAACATCTAGAAGTTCAATGGGACTGGTAACCCTTCCAGCCATGTTCACCATGTTATCAACACCCTAAAGCCAATGGGCTTGACTGATGAACTCATCGCTCAACTATTTCAAAGGACTCTCACCAGAAGCTCTTTTTATTGGTTTCTCACTTTGAAATTTGTGCACTATCAAACTTGGCCACAAATTGCCAATGCTTTTATCAAGCAATATGCATACAATGTCCAAATTGAGCTAACTACCCGAGATCTGAAGATGACCAAGCAAGAGATAAACAAAGACTTTGCTACCTTCTTGGCTAGATGGAGGTAGAAGGCCGCTAAGATTAAGAACCATCCCTCCGAGGAAGATCTAGTAAGGATAGTTGTCAAAAATCTACAGCCCAAGTATCTCAGGCATATCTACACTTAAGCTATCACTGATTTCAAATGTCTACATGCTACTGGGCTGCAGATTGAAGATGGAATCAAGCTGGGGCTCATTGGGAAAGAAGAAGCTCCTCCTCCACCAAAGAAAACCTTTCCTACCCGTACTTCTCATGCCTTCATAAACACCCTTGACCCAACCTTACCACAAGACCCTTTCCAAGCTAGCTCTTTCTGAAACTCAAATCACTCTCGCCGCAACTTCAACCCTCTCTACATGACTTTGTCCCAAGCCTTAACTATTCTAAGCCGTCAAAGACATCTCAAACCCTTGAACAAACCACCTCCTCAGCCGCCTTACGGCGCAAACCATGACCCAAACAAATAGTGTGCTTATTATTAACACCCTGGGCATGAGATAGACCATTGCATGTGTCTTCGCCATGACATCCAAGACCTTATAGATAGCCGAGCCATAAAACCTCTAAAACCCGATGTGCAAGCCAACCCGCTCCCTACTCACAATGTCGAACCACCACCTCGCAATATCAATCTTATAAACCTATCTCACAATTCCATAGACAACCCTAGCCAATACATTGTCCAAATTACTGAAGCCAAACTAACCTTGACCTTCCCGGAGGAGGATGGGTGCTTCATGATGGACGAAGAGGAAAACAATGTGTCTGATCAATCAGAGGTGATCAATCCCGACATATCTAACAAAGGTGATGAAGAGGAGCAAGCAAAGGAAGAAAAGCTAAAGAAGTGGAAAGAACATTCCTGGGCGAAACATAACTTGGAGGATCCAGATATTTCGTTTGAAGAGGACGATGAATGGTTGCGTATCTAGTTCGAGAACAGGAAGAAGGAAAAGTAGAGGGTCATCATGATGAGAAGGCACGCCCACTTTGAGCCTGCTCAAATAGTGGTACCCATCAACTGTCCTAAAATTCCAATGCCTCCCATTGTCTGGGAAACAATCAATCTTATAGAAGAAGTGGAGGAGTTCCAAATACAACCATGGGTCAATCTCTACGAAAAATGTCACTATAGTCAATGGGTTGAAGAAAGAGAGGATTTAGATTCCATATGCACAAACCCATATCAAACGGGAGAGAGTGACTTTGATGAAATGGAAGGAGAATATGACAATCCACTTGATGGGATCTCTTTGGCATCACTGTTTAACCAAATGGAAATAAATGATCTCCCCTACGTCTGCACAATCAACAAGAAAGATGAAGAAGAAAGTCAATGGGTAGAACTTGAGGAAGATAGGGTAGAAACCCAGGCTGATATTTTTATTTGGGAATTGCTCATGTCTCGAGGAAGTAATCACTGCATGAGCTTTGAAGATGAATCTAGTTCAAAGGCTCTGTTTGGAAAAGAAAAGGGTGGAAAATAGTATAAAATTGTGAAAGACAAGGGAAAAGGAGATATCCCTGAATTGCTGCAATAGCTGAGAAGTCATAACATGACAAAAGGTGATAAAACATTACTTTTGTTTTATAAATCAAATTAGGACAAGTTTTGGGCCCCTAGTTCGGCGTTTTATTTCTGCTAAATAAATTCTTGTTTTATCTTCTAAACTATGCTTATCCAATGATTTAGCTCCTAAATTGCAATTGCCATATACTATAGTCTCTTTGCCAAACAAGGGAAATCTTAGGAATCAAGTTCTTTGTGTTACTGACAAAAGGGAAAGTAGGGATGAACTTTTGTTACTTAAGAAACTAGGTTTTTATGAAAACTTAGAAAGAAGATGCTATCTCCGTGAGAACACTTAGAGTTGGCTTGCCCATTGTGAAAGTACAAACACAAAGGAGATTCAGAAAAATATCTCCGCCAAATTCCTCTCCAAAAATACGGAAGCCCTCTTATGAGAGATGCTTGTTGGGTGACCAAATAACCTAAGCAAAATTCAGAGCAAAGCTTGCTAGGACAAGAAAATGCAAAAATGCATCCTAGGCAAAAGTTAAGGCATTTGAAGAAAAGTTCGCTAGGGACTCAACCTCCATTAGGTAACCTAGGCAAAAATTAGAGCATGTGAGGAGAAAAACCAAGAGTGGAAAACCAACCCCAAAGGTTGTGGTTTTGGAACTACGTAAAAGGCCTGATTCACTGACTTTGATATGTAGGCAATCTCACCATTGAGATGCAGCCCAAACATGTGGAGAAAAAAACGTCAAAGAGGTTTGTACTCAATGATAGGTATAGCTAACCTTGCATATTGAGCTCGCAAAAGATGAGTATGCTTTTCTCGCGGAATTGACAACAGCGAAAGATACGAGAATTATTGTTCATCCCTTCTAACTTAAAGGTCATTGATACAACGGGCAGGATGCCTCAAAAACTCTCAAATTTGGCAATAAGACTATGGAACATGGCAAAAGCAAAATCAAGCATAAGAAGGAAGGGAAAAGAGGGTGCCACTTGGCTAAAACAAAATCTAACTTCTTTTAGAAAATAGAAGTAACTGCCGAAGGATTGATGTATCAGCTGAAATATTAATTTCTCAATCGTATTATCAATTCTTCGGCCGGTGTTTCTCTTCACATAGATTACTGTATGTCCAAAAAAAGTAGATTCCTATTCAAAACAATTTTAAAAGCCATGTTCTAACTACTATGCAATCTCAAGGCATTTATGGGCATGAAGAGAGTTTCAATTTCATAAACAAAAGGCTTGATTACAAAATCATCACTGTGGTTGCTTTCACTACATAAATACAATTTCTGTCTATCTTTTTGCTAACTATGGATAGGAAAGGAAATGGAAAATCCTAAGTCTAGTCATGATGGTGCCTCTGAGAAGGTCTCTGAGATGAAGATGGGGATTGCTCACCGGTTCCCATAGGCATCAGGAACTCATCTAGCCTCAAGCTGCGAAAAAAGGGTAAAAGCTTTCAGATTCAAGAAATAACACAAAGCAAAGGAATATATGGGAAAATCATACCTCGAGGATTCAATGACGCTGCCTACGAACTAAGGCCTCCGCGCTCTGAAAGCATTTAGCCATTCCTACACTATGTCAGCAGGCACCTACAGAGATAATCAACATGGCAAGCATCTAAGCATAGGGTACAACGACGAGGCAGTAAGAAACTAGAATGAAGTGGTGGAAACCTAAAAATACCTGTAGAGCTCCAGCTAGTAACATGTAGAGCTGGGTTGAGCAAGGAGTAAGCGCCAAGCGCTCTTGCTCGCCATCAGCTGAGTGGAAAGAAACAACGGTAGGGGCCTGAGGCCAAACAAGGGTAGCAGGAGAAGCAGCATGTGGAGCCAAGAAAAGGTGACAGTACTCCATATAGTCTCCCGCCTGAAGAAGCAAGCTCACCCAGTCTCTAATCCGAGCATTCCCTAAGTCTTCCTTGGACAATGAGGAGGTAGATCTCATCGACGTCGGAGGTGGAGGGGGAATGAACTGAAAAGCCTTAGCACGTGGGTGCCACTAACTAGCCACTTGATCACCCAGATACCAAGCTCGGCAAAAAGGGCCCTAGAGAAACTGCGAGTGCGATCCAGAACTCTGGAGTGCGCAAGAAGGGCATCCTCTGGTACGCCACTCCAAGTGTCAAACCGTACCTATAAACAAGGAAAGTAACATGAAATAGGGATTGAATGAACGCCGTTTTGACAACATTAAGCTAAAATATCAGTTCGAATTTAATGTAAAGCATACGAAACATGCCACGTAGAGTCACTACCCCGAGATGGTATGTCACGCCCTTGATTTTAAACATAAATAACAATACCATTTGAAGTATAAATCCTCACAACAGTACAGCCAATACCCCAAAATACAATACTGTTCCCAAATCCTCAATTTTGTCCACAAATACAACGTTTCAAATTAAGACATTCCAGTACATTACAATACAATTTGATTTACAAATATATAGGTAGCTCCTCCAAACCCCTTTTTGATGCAAAGATGTACTCCATGCACTTCATATCACTACCCCTGTGTTGTACCTGAAATGATAATAGGTTTGAGCAAACACGCACCCAGTAGAGAAATCTTTACACAAGCTATATGAAAATGAGAGGAAATATGCACCAGAGATGAATAAGTTTCAATGAACAACATGAACAACAGGGATTTACCACAATAGACAAATGGGGTCGACTTCTATGTTCTAAGCATCTTATTGTGATTCTTGTCAGACTCATGTCAAACTCAAAGCTATACTAAGTTCACATCAAACCGAACAAACTTACAATAGGTTCTCAACCACCTCATTTACTACATGCGTAAACACCACAATCTATCACAATTTCTCATTACGGAATATCAACTCTCTTTCCCTTAAAACCTTCATTTTTTTACTTCAGAATGACTTGTGAAAACCAAAACCAAAACCAAACCAATACGGGTCAAGCTCCGTAATCCGAGCTTGAATACCGGAATCCTTTGGCTCACACTAGAACCATTCTCACCTTTCATGTGTCCAACGCCATCTCTTCATGTGTGTCTTGAGCCGAAGCTCCTGCCGAGCTAAGTATGGGACCCCGATATCCCCTGCCAAGCACCCACCTAGAAGGTTGGGTTTTGAGTGTTCAATATGAGCATTAGCTCCTGCCGGGCTAATTATGGGACCCTGATATCCCCTGCCAAGCACCCACCTAGAAGGTTAGGCCTTGAGTGTTCATTTAACATTTACATTTCTTCCACATTCCCATTTCACAAACATCAAATCATTCAATCGAATCCAAAGGCTGTTTAATCAATTACAACTTAATCATCCCAAACAGTCCTATCACAACATCGATTACTCTTCAAGTATTCCAAACGATCTACCAATATACCACATTGATTACATTTCAACTCGTTCCAAACCGTCAACCACAGCATGACTCCGACTAATAAATTAATACACTTCCTTCCCTTTAAGTAGACCATAATACCACTTGTTACATGTCAACCCATCACCACCCTACGGCATTTCTCTTGCTTTTGTTGACACCTAGACCTCATGGGATGAGCACCCAAAGGATTAAAAGAAAACAACAAAATGGATCATGAGAACATGGATTTCGGTCTTACCTTTCGGATCACTAGACGAACATTCGTCTATCCACTTGCACTCACCACAATGCCTCGCATAACCTACGACACTTCTAAACAACCATACAATGTATCATTCGTTACAACGTTACCCAAGGTTACGTTTTACTCGTGTCTCGGGGATAGGAACGATCAACAAGTCACCGAAGGACAAGCCACCAAGCTTAGAGATAGTTTAAGGGTGTTTAAGAAGTGCTCAAAGTAATCGGGGGGTCAAAACGAAGAAGTATGGAGCAAAAGCTAAAAAACTGTCCATTATGATCTGGTATCGATACGGTAAAACGCCGTATCAATATGGAATGCAAATCAGAAATTCTGAAGCTTCTATTTTCAAATGGTATTGATGCGGCAAAACCCCGTATCGATACGGAGTAGTTTCGAGCAGATTTTCTGCAGCTTTCAAGGATTAAACTACAACAACAACAATGACAACCATAGGCACGATTCATGGCACAAAATCCACTCATAAACATATAAAGAGTGTAAGAAATCCCTACCTCGAGTATCATAGCCGTACCCCACGAGAGATCAAGCCCTAGCTTCCAAAATCGACTCCAAGAGCAATACACCTCCACCGAGCACTAGCCAACGATGTACGAGCTTCAATACGCACATAGATGATGGATTGGAGGTTGACCGTCTTGGGTATTGAGTTTGGGGTGGAGTTTTTGAGTGATAGGGTGAGAAAGGGAGAGGAGCCGAGAGAGGGTAGGGAGGCCGGGAGTTAGAGAGAGAGTGAGAGGAGTATTTTACTCCTCTACATCCACACCCACACATTTATATACTAACATACATCAAAAATTGCACAGGCGCCCCTCTACAAACAACCTTCCCACATTGACCCCCAAATTGAATAATACAGGAAATCCTTCATTTATTCCATATTTTAACGTTAATAAATCCTTTAAACTATTTTTGAAAATACGGGTCTCTACATGGTATAATGACAAGGGTGCCAAAACCATCAATGGTTATAAATACTATATCTACACTAGGCCCTAAGAAGTTCAGCCTAAAATCTGTTTCTGGAGCTTCACCCACTGCCCTCGAACAGTGGCAATGAGCAAAGCTGGGGAGCAATTGTAGGGAGGTATTCCCGAGCAAATACAATTAGCTACCAAACACATAGTACGTGGGAGCACATGGTAAATGAGACAGGTCATACCACCGGGTAGGGTGGTGAATGGCGATATGGACCAATGACTTCTCAGTGACATGAGAAGTCATTGGTCCAAACAGTCTGTTCAGCATATAAGGACAAAAGACATGAGAAGTCATTTGTCCAAACAAATGATAAAGACTAGTGACATGTGAAGTCACGGTCCAGGTGGACTGTTTGACAATAAGATGGCCGAACTGGGAAAGAACTATTGAGGAAGCAGCCTTAAATGCTAAGGCGGCAGGAACGCTCTAAAAGATTCCAGATCGGTGCTATCCCGTAGGGAATAAGATCTCGAGTGTGTAGTATCTAGGAAAGATACCCAACGAGAATGTGATGTTCTGCCAGTCATGGAAAGGAGTCCTAAAAGGACTAAAGCAATTAAAAGATAAGGGAATGAGAATCCAGAGGATTATTGTCTTCTGGTATGTGAAAGGAAACCCTGTAGAGGGATGAAAACAATTGATGCTTGGAACAGCACCGGATTGCAGCGGCTACTCGTGCCTCTTCACCGGAACCCTAGTTTGTCGTTGGAACCCTAATTTGCAAAACAGACAAGGGGTGAGCGCACATTTGCCTCTCATGGCAAAGGCTCTCCGATGCCTAAATTAGTATCACGTACTAGCAATAAACCATAATTATCAGTAGGAAAGTAAAGAACAAGTGCAATTCTCTATCTAATGCATACCTTTTAACTCTCAGTTAACCTTGTTTATATAGGCATACGTAAGCTTGCTGCCTAAGCATCCCTCTTGCTCTAGGATTCCTATCTCGTATAGGAACCCATGATATCTTGGATTCTCGTTCTCTTATCTGGCCGAACATCCCATCCTCGTTGGGTATCTTTCCTAGATCCTACATTCTCGGGATCTTATTCCTTACGGGATTCCACCGTTCTGGAACCTTCTAGAGTGTTCCTTCCACTTAAGGCTGCTTTTATCATAGTTCTTTCCCTATTCGACCACCTTTTTGCCTAACAGTCTGTATGGACTAGTGATTTCACATGTCTTTTGTCTTTATCTGCCGAACAGACAGCTTGGTCCAATGACCTTTCATGCCTTTGGTCCATATCACCGATCACCATATCGCACGGTGGTTCATGTCATCGTATTTATTCCATGATCCCTCGTACCACGTGTTCGGCCATCAGTAATACCTATTCAGGGATACCTCCATACAATTGCTCCCCAGCTTTGCCCGTCGATATTGTTCGAGATCAACTGGTAAAGCTATATTTTAAACATTGAGCCGAACTTCTTGAGAGCTCATGCAAACATGATGTTTATACCCATTGATGGCCTTTGGCGCCCTTGTCATTATACCATCTCGGGGTAGTGACATCACGTGGCATATTTTGTATGCCTTTTTACTTAATTCGAATCGACGTTTTGTTAACGGTGTCAAAACGGCGTCCGTTGAATCCCTATTCGACGTTACTTTCGATGTAACAGCGTAAAAGATGACATTTCGTCTCCATTTCATGCTTTTACATCCCAAAGGGGTCTTTTTGGATTTTTCACCCAAAACTCGAATCCCCTCCTTCTCCTTCTGAGAATCTTGGCGAAAGCTTCAACTACTGTCTTCGCCGTCTGCAACTTTCCATTTTGCAGACTCAGAAATTGCCATAATCAACATTGTAAGCCCTTTAATTCCTTTTTCTCTTCGTGTTTCAATCTTTAGGCTTTGTTCTCTGAGTCTTTTTTGCTTCTAGGGTTTCAGTTGTACCCATTTTCAGACTGTGTTCTATTTCGGAGTTTCTACAGTACTCATGGCAGACGAAAACGAAAATGCCCTCAAACCCAGTAAGTATAGAAAGCTCTATGAAACTCCTGCTGCCATGATAGCCTTTAAGGCTGATTATTGCGTTCCTGATAATGTAGGGCTTGAGCTCGCCCCCTTAGGTGTCGATAGGGATGGTGGTTCATGGGATAGAATGTGTATCCCCATCATAGCCATTGTCGAGGGCGGAGTTCGTTTCCCCCTTCATCCATTACTTCGTCACGTTCTAAACTGGTATCAACTTACACCCATGCAAGTGTCTACCAATTTCTTTCGACTTGTAATGGGTGTTGTAGGTTTAAACAGAATCCTAGGGACCTAACTAGGAATTTGGGATATCCAATGGTGGTATAGCATACTGTTAAATCCATAGTACAACACTTATTACTTTAAAGTTAGGAAAGCAGAAAAGCGTTTTATGCTAAACCTGCCAGATTCTGCTCGTGATCATGAGATTGGCTTCCTCTATGTCACTTGAGGTTTCGAGCCAACAGGGGAGGACGGTCAAGTGGTGGGCTTTCATTGCCCCATATATGGGGCTACCCACGTATACTCCTAATTTACTTCGTAATTCTCGTTTACTGTTTTCTCATGATTTCTATATGTTTCTGATTCGTGCCTTGTGATTAATCTGCAGTGGAAACGCTAACAAGTGTCCGAGACGTGAGCCTAGTTACGTCCGAACAGCAGAAATAAACAGAATCCTAAAATACAATGGAGAGCCTCGTACCTTGACAGCCGGTCGGGGTCGCGACGCAAACGTCTTGCTAGGCTACGACCCTGCTTACAAAGGGTTTATTGACAGAAGGCTAGCCAACCCAAGTACCAGCGGTGCCTCAACTTTGACTGCTCCCCAGCTAAGGAGCTCAAGATCTAACGCCGGAGTCACAATCGCCAGACAGCCGGGTGAATTTCCGATTTTTGAAGGCATCCCCCTGCCGCGTTTGGTGCTCCGAAGGTCCTCACGAAGACAGATCATTCCTTAGCAACAACCCATACAGCCAGCTCCTAATTGTCATACTAGCCAATCGTCTTCTTCCAGCTACTCTCCATCTCCTTCAAACTCAGTTACCATGACTCGTCAACCACTGAACCTCAACACCCTCCTCACCGTCTCTGCACAGGGACGTGGTGCCGCCAGTAGGGTGGCATCAACCGGCCACCTCGTCGTACTAGGGGGGTTCAACACGATCATCGTTCTCCCCTCGGGGGCATGACAGTTCCCTTGAGGCTGTCGATGCTCATCGGGACAAACGCCCCCGAAACCATGAAGCCGGAGACACTGATGCATAGGTTGCTCTATCGACTCTAAAAACCCCCTCGCCAAGCACCCAAGTGATTCACGAAGCCTAGGCCCTTCAACTCATGAGGGGCGACTATCCAATAAACGTTGGGGACAATGCCAGCTCCTCGGAGACCGCACTGGCCCTAACACAGGGCTTACTGCTACCTGCTGACATGCAGAAAGAGTCCTCATCTCCTTCTGACCGACTTGTATCCACTGGACTCGTTAGTGGAATTAAGGTGATTTAGACTTTTCTCATAACTTTAAGCTTTACCATTCTTGTGGTACCTAAAATTTTGATTTTAAGTTATGTTTTGGTCTTCCGTAGTTCATCCAAAAAATGGTCACGCTGGGACAGAAGTTTCAAGAAGCTGAAGCTGAAAGAATCAAACTTTCGAACAACAATACTAGACTACTTCGAACAATCTCTAGATTGGAGAGAGAGAGAGAGAGAGAGAGAGAGAGAGAGAGAGAGAGAGAGAGAAGGCTAAATTGGAGTATGATGAAGCGAAGGGCAAGCTCAATACTACTGAAGATAGCCTCAATCAAGCATTGGCTGAGATAGACAATACAAAGAAGGCTTCCTTCAAAGAAGGGTATACAAAGGGCTTTGATACCGCCACTACTGATTATGTTGGCCAAATGCCTGCCATTCAAGATCAAATTTGGGTCGCCAGTTGGGAAGCTTGCTTGACGAAGATTGGCACTGCTGAGGACTCAGTCCTTTAGGTGGAAAACGACTTACCTATCTGCCGCGCTGCAGCCTCTCAGGAGCATGATGAGCCCCCAACTGATGATTTTGATCAGCAGATAGACAAATTTGCGGATGTTGATGAAGAGATACAGATGGAGCCTCAGGATGCTGCAATCGAACATGCATCAGCTCGGGAGGTAACCAATATGACTATCGTTCCAAAGGAGAATGTTGCTGGCGGTGGTGGCCTTAGCAGTGAAGTAAATACAGAGGTCACCACTGATACTCTCCAAGAAATCCAAACCCTGGATTGAATTGGTAAGTTTGCATCTATACTTTTGAACATTTGGCTGGTCCTGCGTGACCATGGTTTTGAGCCCTGCGAGGCACCAGTATATTTCGTATTTTGATAACACAGGTATTCGGCCCCTTGTGGCACAACATATGTTTTGGGTGGCCATTCGTGGCTATCTCGTTTTGCTCGGCCTTTCGTGGCCAGACATATGTGTTTTAGTTCGTATTTAGACAAAAACAAAGGCATAGTTTCCTGTACTCAGCGTTATGCATTACATGATTGCCGTACAGTTCAATCTGGTGAATATGCACGTATTTCAAATGTATACAGGTATCCAAGCATCTCAAACTTTAGACAAATCCCGTCATGTATACGCCCAAGTTTATTCATACTTTATCAAGAAGCAAGTGTTTCATATTTGCTTTGCTGTACAAGTTTCTTCATATTTGAAACAGTAGGTTAAGTTTTTTCGTACGTAGCAAAAGTTTCTGATACTCAGCCTAAATTTCTCGTATTTAAACAAATCTAAGTTTCTCGTACTTAGCAAAAGTTTCTCATGCTCAACCTAAATTTCTCGTATTTAAACAAATCTAAGTTTCTCGTACTTAGCAAAAGTTTCTCATGCTCAGCCTAAATTTCTCGTATTTAAACAAATCTAAGTTTCTCGTATTTAACTAACTTTAAGTATCTCGTACTTTAAAGTATTCTTACATGTATTTGTATACAATCCGAGTCTTTTCATAAGTAAACAAATCAGTATTTCATACATGGAAACAAGCAAGACTTTCGAATGTTCACGAAGTTCAAGGAAAAAATTTCATAACGTTTTATCGTATGCCCAATTCCTGCTCCCCAATATGAAAAAGGAAAATAGTTCCGAATTTTCGTACTCCAGAACTGCAAAACAAATATTCCAAGAACTTGATATACTGCAAAGAAGTTTGATTTTATTCATAAGCTTGAACTCAAGGGGGCGTTATTTGTACCCCTTGCAACTAATCAATAAAAATAAGAACTAAGGGAATTTTATTTGTAATTCCCACACAATCACGTAGTATATCCTAAACAGAATAAAATCAAAAACCAAATTCTTTTAAACAAAGAACTTTCTCAGATTATGAATGTTCCATGGCCTTGGCACTGGATTTTCGTCTAGATCGGCCAATCTATAGGCCCCTATGCCCACAATCTTGGTCACTCAATATGGGCCTTCCCAATTGGCCCCAAACTTGCCCTTGTTAGCTACCTTGGTATTGCCGAGCACTTTTCGTAGTACAAGATCCCCAACACCAAACTCTCAAGGGTGAGCGTGTTCATTGTAGCTCTTCATTAGTTGTTCCTGGTAAGAAGCCAGATGCACCAGGGCCCTTTCCCTCCTTTCCTCGGCGAGATCAAGCTCAATTTCGAGGGCCCTGTCATTGCCCCCATTCTCAACCAATGCAGTCCTGTTGGTTGGAAGACTAACTTCTAGGGGTATTACTGCCTTTGTTCCATATGCCAAGGACTTGGTGGTCTCTCCCGTAGACCTTGTAACGCCTTGAATTTTAGGGTACGTTAAATAAAACATTTTATTGAAATTTCTAAATAGACTCTAACTCTTTATTACAACATAACCCCCACAGGAGTACTTTTATTACAAAAGGAAAGGAAACTAAGGCTTCCTAACTATAGCTCCTCTCGCTTCTTCATCCTAGCCAGCTCCTCAGCTCCGGACGCCTCCAAGTGAACTGTTCATCTTGATCATCTACAAGGTCTGACACATTATACCAGCGTCGCCACCGATATAATATGTCAGGGTCACCAAAAAGGCAACACCATGAGCTACAACGCTCAATGGGAAATTCTTACCCACCAACCTTACAACTAACAATCACATATTCAAATTCGTTTAATCATCTATCGTTGGTGTCCAAGGTTTCAGAGTTTCTCCTACGCGACTCATCGTAGACCGTGTCTCCATTTTCCACTTACAAAA
>BPLS01000142.1:98514-208261 GCA_019656275.1 Rhododendron kiyosumense
TAAAAGAGATTCACAATAATCAAGGAGATGAGTTTATACATAGCTTTACATATGATCTAATCAAATGGTACAACCGTCAATTGTGAGTAAAGTACATAACATGAATTAAACTAAATGATAAACACTTCCTTAACGATACCAATGAAGCTCTCACGAGACGTCGCAATGTGCACTCCATGCAATCCAAGCTAAGTGTCATGACGAGTACCTGAAAGGATAGGGTGAGCTACACTAGCTCGGAGAGATATCCATACCTAAATTATATGCAGAAGCGAAGAAAGATCCCAAGGAAAAACATTTTCCAAAAGCATATTTGTTTTGTCAAAATGTGGAACTCAAAATACCATACTCACGCTGGAAAATATTTAACTCCATTTCTCAAACACTGACACTCTCACCCACACACACCAAATTCTTAAAAATCTTAGCTTACCGTTACAGCGTTACCCAAATCAATCCCTGCTTTTTCATTTCCATTTCAAAGACCTAAAGATTAATCTAAGTTCCTTAATGAATAGCATCATTCTTCTTGTCTTAAATAACTAGCCCACCTCTCACCAGAAACATACACTACGCAGGTAGAGTCAAAATATGGAATAACAATAACACATCGAATAATACCACACCTCGACCATAAGGGGACTCACCCATAAACCCCAAATCAAATTCCAAATCTCAAGTTAACTTCAAGCCAAAAACCCTTCACCTTAAGATTTCCTTTACAAGTCTAACGTGCAAATACCCCATTTGTAACTCTCACAATGCATCACACCACAACGTACCAAATATACACTCACACAGAACAAGTTGCCCACCGCATATCAGGAGAACAAGCCACAATGATTTGGAGGTCTAAAAGAAGAGAGATAAAACACTTATTGACATACTAGATGATCCAAGGTGGCAACTCAAGTTCAAGTTCTGTGTTTCTCATACGCATATTCCACTTTGTCTCAAATTCACATCATCGATTTTCAAAAAAAACCAATTTCACTTTTCTTTTCTTTTTCTTTTTGAAAACATCAATAACCCAACCATTAGAAACATACCACCAAAGCAGAACCATAATTTGCCTTCAGATAGGAATTTGCAAATTGCCATACACATTAAAACTTAACATCTTGATGCAGAAGGATTCATAGCATAACGTAACAAATAAACGACAAATTCCCAATCTCTTATGTCATGTGATTAATCTCATTCATTCACTTTCCATGCGTCAAATCTTTTAAGCATGTTTCTGGGCATGGGGACCCCGTTCACCCACTAGTCACCAAAACTACCGCATCATTCACATTATTAGTTCAACACAACCAGCATCGCCCTTAGAGTCACCACGGCTTTCCCCGGGTCTTTTCCCTAAGTCGATCCGAAGAAGAGTCACCATGGCTTTACCCAGGTCTATTCTCAAATCCACAGAGCAGTAGGTCACCACGGCTTTACCCAGGTCTATTCCCACTTTCACAAAGTAACAGGGCCACCACGGCTTTACCCGGGTCTATTCCCACATTCACAGGCACTTGGGTCACCACGGCTTGACCCGAGTCTATTCCCATAATCAATATACACTGATGATGTAAACTTGCCGATACAACTTCATAATGGGGTCTAATATACTAAAACCATTAAGAGGGCAACACCCACGTACCAAAACACGCATACTAAACCAACCCATGGATACAATACATAAAGAGGAGAAACTGTTTATTTTTCTCTAAGTATCAAACAACATCAATGTCAATACACCAACAATGCATATCCCTTTAATCCAACACCTAGTCATCTAGATCAATCCATCGTATCCCCACATGTCAAATTGGCGAAGTTAATCATTTACATTAGCTTATATCCAATTAAACAACATGAATTCAAGGACGAAACTTAAACCATTGAAAAGTATACTTCTTTTTCTTTGATCCATAGGTCATACATCAAACACAGAATTCGGGTAGCCTTATTATGGCAATGCAATTATAGCTCGACGTAACAATGAAACTGGTGCAAAGGCAGAATTTGGGTCAACTTTAGATGCAATTCTGTTATTGCTCGGACCTACCCATGATGCATGGGATGTATCGTTGGAAAGCTCTATGTGTCTAGTTTCTAACAAAACAAACGGGGTGTTGTTTCGAGTCCCGAGTTAGGAGTTATGTCCATTTTACCAAAGTCCGTAGGTGCTGTAAGATTCTACGCGGGAATAAGTAAAATTAATTGAAAAATCATAACTCTTTTATCTTAAACCCAAAAATATTGAAACCAATGCCAAAAGTTGCACCACTACAAGCCCTACACTCAGTAAAAATTCCAGGTTCAGAAACGAGAGGAGGTTAACCCAACAATCAAAAGAAAAACCGATTCGTAACCATTTTTGCACCAGTCAACCAACCCTGCTTTAGAAATTCACCAAAAATTGTATACTTAACCAAATTACTTGATTCCAACGCCAATCTCTTCTTAACTTAAATATGCAGCTCCTGTAAAATACCCAAAGCCACCCAAAATGTTCATTATGCCTAGAAAGTTAAAAGAAGACAGCCACGCACAGATTCGCACATCCAGCAGACAGCCAGTATTCAAAAATTCATAACTAATTGTGTGATTATCGGTTTTGAATGATCTTGATACCGAAATCTTCGTATTGAAACGTACTTTAACTGTTATGAAGACACCAAAAATTGATTCCAAGCAGAAGGGCTCCCAAAAGACAGATTACCAACACCCACGAAATTTTCAGCATACTCAAGATTTATTCAAGACTCAAAATAGATGATCATACTTGATTCTTGTACATCCAACTAACACTTAAACATGTAAAGAAGGTAGGAGATCCCTACCTCGAAGGTTAGAAGCAAGTCCGAACATGGAGGAAACTTCGAAGCGCTCCGATCATGAATTTTCTTGGATGGATAGGAAGCTCTCGTCGCGTGGAACAACTTTAGTATTTGGGATTTTTCAAAAATCTCACTCGTGGTCGATGAAATCGAAGAGAGAATGTGAGAGAGGTGGGAGCCGAGAGAGACGCCAGAAAGAAGAAAGAAAGGGAAAGAGAAAAATGGATCTCCTGCTCCTGATTTTTGACTTATAAAGGTCAAATAACACTTACATCCCTTCACTCTTATTGTATTACGTCAACTCTCACAACTTACAAGTTATCTCACATTGACCCAACTCATATCTACTTCATATTTTACATTTCATAGTATAATCTCGCATTAAAATTATTAAAATAAATACGGGTCTCTACACTTTAGTTGCTTGATTGATTCAGATTATAAGGGAATGAATGATTTGCTTCTCGAAAACCTAAGGGTTAGGGTTTGTACTTCGGAGGTTTGATCGTCAGATTGCGGCTGCCTTCGGGAAGTTAGAACTTGTGTAGATGGGATGAGCGAGTATATATACAGAATTTCATGGCTAGAGAAGGTGTATGAACATGTTAATTTAGGAACCCAAAGGGTCCTTTATATAGGCAATTGGTGACTCACTCCAACCAATCAAAATGCACGATTGAATTGGTAATGTAGGGCAACATAAACTCTTCATGGCAATCTTTTTACGTAACCCGAACGCATCGAAATTTGGTTGCTAGGGTTTTGAGGATCGGATCAAACGTATGACAGAACATTCCAGAATCTTGAAAATAGACGATCTGGCGGCCGATTAAAGGATCTAGCAGCCGAAGGATTGATTAGGCGGCCGAAGAACTGATCTGGCTACCGAGGAATTAATCTCTCAGGGAGATTTTCAAGCAACATGTTTCACGGGTGAAAGAATGATGTTGAGGCCGTGAGATCAATGTTATAGCCAAAAGATAGATTTTCCTAAGATACTATATTTCTGTCTGAAAGGCTATTTGGCTCTGGATTGGGTCCTTTAAGTGGTTAAAAGTACTCACCATAAGTCCATGGGTTCATGAGAAGTCAATTAGCAATCACTGTATCCATATCATCATCGGGATGGTCCCCAAGGTGTGACTTGAAATAATTGTTAGGCCAAATTGAGGTGTCTACAGATGCCCCTCTTTGACTGAACTTAGACGAATAACGAGACATGTTTAAGTAAGAGTCAAAGCCGTAAATCAACTTCAATTTGGTCAAACCACTATTCCAAGGGTTTTTGAAAAAGGTTTTAGTTATGGTCGAGCCGGGAGACTGCCTACGTATTCCTCGAGGGAAATTCATACCAACCGTAGTTCGGGGGCAATAAAGAAAAATAAAAAGTTTGGAGGGTTAGAGACAGAAAACGTACCTTTAGGCTTTAAAAGCTGTAGTGCAACGTACCTGGGCTAGGCCAAGATTTTGGTGGAGAGTAGTTGAAGGGTGGAGAGTAGTTGAAGGAGCGCAGGGCTGCCAGGGAAATTTTTGCGGAGAGCATCTTCAGAATTTTGGGGTAGATCAATACACAGCGGGTGAGTCAATTGCTTTTCATGATCATCCTTACTTTGACTGAGGGGGCTCGGTAGAGTAGCCTATCCTTATGAATGAGCTAGATGGAATTGATGTAATTGGGGTGGAATCCAAACCATCATCTAGAGACAATCGGACGCTGATTTTGAGAATTGGGGTGGGATCCGAGCCATCTTCTAGAGACAAGTTGGGCACCGATTTTTGAGATATGGGAGGCACAAGGCCAGTATCTAGAGCACGGAGCTTTGAGATGAAGGAAGCGAGGCGTGGAGCCGATTGCAATCATAACGCGAGAGCCTGAGAAGTCGGAGTACGGAGCTTGAAGTGATAGAACTGAGGCGCGGAGCCAGTTGCAATCATAAGGCGAGAGCCTGAGGAGTTAAAGCTTGGAGCTTGAGGTGATAGAACTGAGAGGTAGAGCCAGCTGTATTCTAAAGGTGCATGGAGCTTTCCCATCATAAATTTTGGTGTAGAGCTAGAGGATCGAGGCACGAGACCGATCAACAAAACTGAGACATAGAGCCGGTTGATTGTAGGATTGACCTGTTTTATGATTGAGAGAGAGATGTAAAATATGGTATATAATGATGATTGTTAGATATGACAATGGATATGATGATGATAATGTGATTAATGACGACTCGATGTGATAATGGTGATGTAATTGCTGCTTATGTGCACGGGCCCGTGCGTGTGTGTTTGATTTAAGCATAGAACTTCTTTCAAATTCAAGACTTAAGCATTCAGAGCATAGAACTTGAGCATTCGAAGGGTAGAGTCCGAGTATTCAAAGTATAGGTTTTGAGCATCCAGTACACAGTGGTTGGGCATTCGAAGAGTTTCGAGCATTCAAAGTGTTTGATTTTGAGCATTCAAGCATAGAGCTTGAGAATAGATGATATCTTGTTGAATGTTTGGTATGGCATAGAGCCGGTTGAGATAGTAGACTTGGAGCCGCTGAGTAGTGGGTACGAGCATAGAGCCGCTAATTTGATGGGCGTAGAGCCGTTGAGATAATAGGCTTGGAGCCGCTGAGTAATGGGCTTGGAGCCACTAAGATAGCTTGATGATAGCGAGCATAGAGTTGCTGAACAATAGTGAGCATGGGCATAGAGCCACTGAGTTATTAGGCATAGAGTCGCTGAGATGGCGAGCGTGAGCGTAGAGCCACGGACCTGTTTGAGTATGATGGGCGTAGAGTCGCTGAACAGTTACGGGCATGGAGCCGCTTAGTGGTCATGGGATGGCGAGCACAGAGCTACTGAACGATAGTGAGCATGGGCATGGAGCCACCGGGTTGCTGCTTGGAGGAATGGATGTGGATTATGGAGTTGTTGAGAGGATGGCGAGCTCAAAGCTACTGAGTGGTAGTGAGAACAAAATTGTTGAGTATGGGTGTCAAGCTTGTTGAAGTAGTTGAGTATAGAGCTGTGGAAAGTGATCTTGAGGTGATGCAAGCACAGGCATGAAGTAGTAAGTTCACGGGCATGGAGCCACTGGGCAACTTGGTAGTGAGCAGGGCATAGAGCCATTTGAGTGATTTGAACAATGAGCATGGGGTGTCGAGGATCTTGGGAGCAAGAGAGTGGAGTTCAACAATCTTTGGCAGTCAAGTGACTGGTAATTATGAGCATATTGTTACAAAGTGAGAGCTTCCTTATGTTCGGGCATGCCTCCAAGGCTGATTCAATCAATGTTGATTAATGGTTTTGTTGGTCGGGGACCCAAAACCTCATTTTTGCTTGAATTTGGTGCACCGAGCAGGATCTGTTGTATGAAATAGATTAAGAGGCCAGGAGATCGATCCAGCAGCCGCATGATGGATATCTCTGCCGATGGATCAAAGTCTCGACCGCTTAATCACTTGATTTCCAGAGCTCTATAAAAGCAGAGACTTCAGTGTTTTTATTTTCACTTCTCTCCTTCTCTCTTTGTTTCGCTCTACCAAGGACCTCTTCACTTCTTCTCTCGTTCATTCCCGTTGGGTCGGGTCCATGGGTGACGTGCAACCAACAATTGCAGACGGAGTCCGCGATGTTTTTGGACTTGTCTTGATGCTTAATTAGGGACCCTCGTATAGGGGGCTTGCTTCAGTGACGCGGAACTCCTGGGGTGGCACTTGTATGCAGTATGATGATTTTTCTGGGCCATGTGGTGATTCTTTTCATCCATGTGATGTCTCTTCTACACCACAGTACTTCTTTGGTATACATCACCCCGGGGGTGTCCTCTTCTTTTTTGCAACTGGTCTCTAGTGTTCAGACCACCAGAGGATTTGGCATCCTCTTCTCCTTCTTTCTTGTTTTCTTTCTGTTCTTCCTACATAGGTCAGTTTGACAGGGAAATCGATGTATAGTTCGTTTAGGAAATGCAGGATGATTCACCATATGATGTAAAAAGCTTTTGTTATATGAAAAAAATCTTTTGCTCTAATATGTGATTGTGTATGTTGCATTTCTGCCATGTTGTTTGGCATAAAAATTGTATCTTGTCTATTTGAGCAGAACCATGGAAGTTTTCTGTAAAACAGTCGTTCTGGCGGCCGAGAGATCGATCAAGCGGCCAAGGGATCGATTCATTTTCCTGGGGTTGACTTTGAGTCAACCTTGATTTTCATGGGCCAGGGAATCGATCCTATGGCCGTTATATCGAAGTACCGACCGAGAGACTAAATTGGTTAATGAGGATTTTAGAATCCGATTCCGATTTGAACTAGGACTCAACCTTGCCTATAAGTACGCATTCTACGAACCCGATGGTTTGTCAGCAGCAGTTTCTTACATATGGCACAGCCGGTTCTTGATCAGTGGTTGAATTCCTTCAATGGCCTCGACCGTCTACACTTTAAGTCCTTTAATAAGGACTTTCTCTTCTCTCTTCGCCAAATTCCTGTGAATTTTGCTTTCCTTCGTGCAACCACTAGCTTGTGGGATCCTGTTCTTCATGTTTTTAAATTCAGAAGGGAAGAGTCATGTCCCACCTTTGAAGAATTTGCAGCTATTATTGGTCATTCGGATAGAGAAGGTCTCATTGTCCCTAACCCTTTGTTTAACCGCGGTGACCTTTTGAAGGCCTTACTCCAAGTTCAAAAACACGAAGTCAAAATTTTTCATGATGAATGGAAGATCGGAAACCCTGCAGCTTATTCAGTGTTTTGGTGTAGCTGAAGCTCATTGCTTGATTCCTCAACAGAAGGCATGCTTTCATGCGCTGTGTGTTTGTCTTCTCCACTATCACTTGCTCGGCCCCACCTCTGGCCATGCTGATACTATGTTGCTTGATTTCACCCAACAAATTGGAAACCATGTAGGTTTTGCTAGTTTAGTGTTGGCAGAGACCTTGATAGGTCTTGATGCAGTGAAGGGTAATCCAACAGCCCAGTTTTCAGGCAGTCCTTTGTTACTACAGGTTCACTTTTTACTCATTTATTGCCAAGTTATCTTTCCGCTCATCACTCTTTTGTTTCAACTCACATGTTCTTACAACTCACAATTTTCCCTTGTTTTCTATAGGCATGGCTTTATGAGAAGCTGAGGATATGGGAGGCACCAGAGCGACTTCCCTATAGTTCAGACTACTGCATGGAGCATCATGTGATCAAACAGTTTCCAACTGAGGTTGCTTGGAAGACATGGATGGAGACTCGCAAGGGCGATCAGATTTGATGGGTTTGTCCTTGGTATGGTATTGAAAGTATGACTATGAGTACCATGGGCCATTTTGGTGTTGCGGTGATTGGTATTACTCAAGTTACCTTCTACTTTCCTACTCGATTTCAAAGACAGTTCAGGGCTGAACAAGCTAAGGTGTTGGGTGATCCTGAATACGCTATTTCCAAGGCCCATGATGCCAACCTTCTTCGCAATGTGCTCCATTTATGGCCAAACAGAGTGATGCAAGATGTTGTTGAGAACTTTGCTAACAAGCTATCAGGTTTGTATAAGCGCTGGTTGGAGAAAAACCTTTTGGAGGACAAAAGTGCGAAGAGAAGGAAGACCTAGAGATTGACAAATTGCTTATGATGTTTTTTGTTTGATTCTAGCTTTCATAGATTGAGAATTGTTTGAGTTTGCTTTTCCTTTTTCCTTGGAAGTAATAAAACATTGTTTGCTTTGTTGATAATGCCTTTGCCATGGCTTGATAGTGAGTATGCTTAGGATAGACCAAGAAATTCGGAAGTGATAGTGATAGCGGTGGCCGAATCTCAATCTAGAGACTACCTACGTATCCCATGGAGGGAATCAGGCCATAAATGTAGTTCCAAAAAGATTTGTTTTCTTTTTTTTTTTAGTGAGGGTTCACTTGGGTATTTTCCTTTCCTTTTATGCTCTTGATTTTGCCTAAAATTTCCCTTGCGGGATTTTAGTTTAGTGAGCTCTTTATCTATGCCTTAGTTTTTGCCTCAGTTGCCCTCGCGGGTTTTCGACCTAGCAGGTTTGCTCTAATTTTTGCTTGGGTCCGCCCACCCTTGTGGTTTTCGGCCCAATGAGTGTCTCTCAGGGGTAATACTTCCTCAACTTGTCGATATTGAGCCGAGCCTCCCTTAACAAGTCGAGCTTTTGTCAAATGAGCTGAGCTCCACTCAGCTCGTTTAGTAAATGAGCCAAATACTCGAGCTTGAGCTCGGCTCGTTTACTAAACTAACCGAGTCTTAATGAACCGAGCCAAGCTTACGAGCTACTCGGTTCATTTATAGCCCTAGTTGTGACACAAAGTTGATTGGGACCCAGGTGTGCTTTTCGATACAGTACTCCACCACAAACTACAATCAGGAGGCAAACTTTTGTAGAGCCATTTTATCCTTTAAGGTGGCTTCGGAGGGATACTCTCCCTCTTCCAAGAACTTCTTCACGTCCTCATACCATGGTTTTCCATCATCCTCTCCCTCCTCAGTGAAAGTGCACTCACATGCTTGCTTGATCTTCTGCTTGATCATGAGGGGCCACATTGTGAATCCCAGGGGTATCTCGACCATAGAGGCCAACGTCGCCAGTGCATCTGCAAACCTATTACTCACTCGTGGAGTGTGTGTGAAGATAACAGAGTCAAATTGTGAAATTAGAGATTCCAGCACAGAGTGGTATAGTTTCAGCGTATCTTCTTTGACCTTCCAGTCTCCTCTTGCTTGGGACACCACTAAATTTGAATCTCCAATGACTTCTACCCTTTTTGCCCCTAATTCTAAGGCTGCCTCCATTCCAGCTATGCAGGCTTCATACTCAGCTTGGTTGTTGGTGACTTCAAATCTCAGTTTATATGACAGAGGATTATGATCGTCATTCGGGGAAACTAGCAATACCCCTATGCCATATCCACATTGGTTTGATGCTCCATTGAAGTAAAGCTGCTAGGTGTCGTCTAGGAGGAATAAGACATCTTCGTCTGGGAACATGAAGTTTTTTGCCTCGGCCTCTGTCACAGGGTGATTTGCCAAGAATTCTGCCATAGCCCTTCCTTTCACTTATTTCCTTGTCATGTATTGGAGGTCAAACTTTACTAGTAACAACAACCATCTAGCCAGCTTTCCAATAGTGCTGGCTTTTTGGAAAGATATTTGATGGGGTCTAAACGAGAAACCAGGACTACCGAATGTGCTAGCAGGTAATGCCTTAGTTTCTTCGTGGCCCATACTAGCCCCCAGTAGGTTTTCTCCAAGGGAGCGTACCTCGTTTCATAGTCCATCATCTTTTTGCTAAGGTAGTATATGGCGCACTCTACTTTGGCATCATTTTATTGTAGTAGCATACATCCCATGGATGTGTCTATTACTGAGAGATACATAATCAATGGTTTTCCTGGGATGGGTGGTGTAACACATGTGGATTCTGAAGGTATTCTTTGATTGTTTCAAATGCTTGTTGGCAGTCTTGGCTCCACTTGAAATCTGTATCTTTCTTCAAAAGCTTGAAAAGAGGTTCGCAAGTGGCTATGAGTTTGGAGATGAACCTACTGATGAACTGCACTTTTCCCAGAAAGGTTCTTACTTCCTTCTCTGTCCTCGGTGGTGATATTTCCGTGATAGCCTGTATCTTGGAAGGGTCCATTTCGATTCCTCTTTGAGTGATAAGAAATCCTAGCATCTTTCCAGTAGTTACCCCAAAAGTGCATTTTTGAGAATTAAGACGTAGCTTGTATTGCCTAATCCTCTCAAAGAACTTTTGAAGTGCTTCATAGTGTCCTTCCTTTTCCTTTGATTTGACTATCATATCATCAACATATACCTCCACTTCTTTGTGTATCATGTCATGCAGCAGTGTTGTTGCCATCCTTTGGTAAGTGGCTCCAACGTTCTTCAACCTGATTGGCATCACTCGATAGCAGTAGGTTCCCCATGGCGTGGTGAATGTGGTCTTCTTTCTATCTTCAGGAGACATCAGAATCTGATTATACCCAAAAAAAACTCATCCATAAAAGATAGCAACGCATGTCCTGCGGTGTTGTCTACCAGTTCGTCTATGTGTGGTAATGGAAAGTCATCCTTCGGATTGGCCTTGTTGAGATCTCGAAAATCTACACAGACCCTGATTCCCCCAGTCTTCTTTGGTACTGGAACGATGTTAGCTACCCACTGAGGATATTCGGTGACTATGAGAAAACCAGCGTTGATTTGCTTAGTGACTTCTTCTTTTATCTTTAAGACCCAGTCAAGGCGCATACGTCTTAGCTTTTATTTAACTAGTTTTGCATCAGAATGGAGGGGAATTTTGTGCTGAACACTTTCGGGGTCTATTCCAGGCATGTCCTCATAAGACCATGCAAAAACATCTTTGTATTCTTTTAACAAAAGGATTAGTTTTTCACTTTCTTGAGAAGATGGCGTTGCATCAATTTTAACTAGTTTGGGTTCATTTTTAGAGCCTACATTTGCTGTGATTATTTCCTCAAAAAAAGATTTGGTGTGCTTGTCTTCTTCTTTCTCTATGAATTCTAAAATTTCTTCCTCAAAAATTGGATTATCAGAATCCACATAGTTAATCATTGGCAATGTGAAATACTCTAAATTTTCCTTCTCATTGCTAAATTTGTCAAAAGACATTTCAAAGTCAAATTCAAAATAAATATCGTGCCTTGGCGCTTTGACCAGGTTTTCCTCATCAGACTTAGTAGTTTAAAAAGATGAAACACTAGACTCGGACTGGGTTGACTCGGAGTCGGAATCAGAATCAAAATTACGATCGGAATCAGCATTTTTTACTTTGTATTTTAGATTGTGTTCCATGGTCCAGTTTGGGTAAGCCCCTTTTTCAGCATCCACAATCAGCTCAGAGCAATCTTTTTCCTCACCAAGGTTGATCATCAGTACTTCACTATCATCTTGATTCGCACTTTCATCATTGTCACCCTTCAAGTCTTGGAGGGCCATTTGGTTGCCATTGCCGTTTCTTCTTCTATTTGAGCTTCAATCTCTACTTCATCGCTATTGTCAGCTTTTCGTGTGCCAACAAATCCCCACCAGTTGCCAAACCTATCTGTGATGGGGTGGATCACCCTTATTTTATTGTTGGTAACCCCCTCATCAAAGAGTAGGTTTAGCGATATTTTGTAACAACCCTGATTTTCGGTCAATAAAAAATTTCATTAAATATTCGAATTTTATTTTTTTATTTGGATTTACCTTTAAATTTCCAAAGTTTGTCATAATTACGTTTTTGCCCTCCAAATTTATTTCTTGACACTTTAGTCCTACTTAGCTAGCCTAGTTACAATCTAACCATCCGGTTAGAGTAACTAAACCGAAAAGTCACTTAGTCTTGGCAAAATGACCGTTTTGCCCCTCGTTGGAACTTTTGACCCTTTTGAACCCTAGACTTTAAATTTTAATATTCATTTTCTTTTAATCAAATTGGTTTATTTCTTTGTCCATTGGACAATAATGGTTAGGGAAACTATTGTCCATTGGATAATAGAACCCCAATTGTTTATATTAAATGCCTACTTGATTAAAGTACTAAGAATAGTAACTTTTTGATTACTTTAAAGTACCTTTTTGAATATTTTAATATTAAAAGTTCCCTAGTAACTATTGTCCATTGGACAATAAGAACTAGGAGGATTATTATCCTTGGGGTAATAAGTTTACTCTTCAACATAGTACATGGGTTGATTAATTTAATCTTTCTTTTTAACCCCATGTGCCAAAGTACCCATTATTTTAATATAAAAGTTACCTAATTACTATTGTCCATTGGAAAATAGAAGTTAGGGGATTTATTACCCAATGGATAAAAGGGTTAGTCTTTCACAAAGTACAAGGATTTTATTAAATAATTAAGTCTTGGATTTTCCCATGTGATTTTGTGCATTTAATTATTGGGGTAAATCAAAACCCTAGATTTCCTAGAATACCTTTTTACTTATTTTATGTTAGGGTTTTGATCTTCCAAGATCATTTGGTACATGTGTATATATATATAAGTACTTGGTTGGTTAAAATATTACCTAGTGTATCATATGCCTATTTATTAGTTGTTAGGAAAATCCTAGGCCTTAAAGTCTACTTTTGATCTTAAGTACTAAAGTAGATATATTTTAATTGTATGTTTGTATATACATGTATATATATTAGTACTTGAGGGAGAGGGAGAGAGAGAGAGGAGAGAAAGGCCGGAGAGAGAGAGAGAGAGGAGAGAGAGGAGAGAGAGGGCCGAGAGAGAGAGAGAGAGAGAGAGAGAGGGAGAAAGAGAGAGGAAGGAGGGAGGAAGGAGATTGGATGTACCTTGATTGATTTTCCTTGTACTTCATATCTTGGTGTATATCTTTCTTCCTAACTAAGTAATTAACTCTCCATTTATTTGAACCCTTAGATCTTGTACCAATCTCTTTCTTGCCTACCAAGGATCAATCCTAGCCATCCAATTGATCCAAGATCAAATCTTGGTACAAAAATAGCCATGCAAGCCTAGGATTTCCTTTGATCTTCCATGATCTCTTGCCAAGTGTCAAGGTGAGACTTAGAGAGAGAGAAAGGAGAGGGCCAAGCTCTTGCCTATAAATAGAAGGTCATTCTAAGCCTTTCAACTCACACCTCAAAGCATTTGCTCTTCCTTCTCTCTAGAAAATTTCGGATTTCCAGTCCCAGGCAGCCTACTGCCCTCCGAAAATCCCCAGTTTTCTCCAGTTTAGAGTAGTTTTTAGGATCAATTTCCTTCTGGAAAGTTGTAGAGCACTTCGAAACCTTAAATTTAGGCTCAAGAATCACCCCAATCGGTTAAGAAATGACCAAGATATCGTCATCCGAAATTCAGTGAAAATTCTGGATTTTCATTTCCAGACAGCTCACTGTCCCTTCTTTCATCCCCATATTTCTCCAACCTAAAGTCCTTTCTAGGATTAACTTTCTTCATGAGAGTTGTAGAGGGTTTCGAGATCTTCGATTTCAACCCAAGAACGACTCTATTCGGCCAAAAATTGACCGAGTTACTGCCGTCCGAAGTTCGGTCCAGATTCGGAAGTTTCACCACCCGTAGGATTTTTCAACTTGCTTATTCGGCCCCGACTAGTTTCGGATCAAGGTAGTTATCCTTCTCTATCTAGAAATCCTTATCTAGTTTTCAAAAGCTTACTTTGTTTTTGTAAAGTAGTTGAAATCTTAGTTCGAGAATCTCTACTTACTTTTTATAAGCTTAAAAGTGACTTTGAATGTTGTTTGAAAAGTAAAAATGCATGATTGTGTTGTTCATGGTATTCAAGCATGCTACGTGACTTAGATGTTGTTATTATACTATTTCGAAGTTAGAATGAATGCATGTTGTTTGTAAAAGTCCCACACGCGGAGTCTCGCATGCAAACGTTCCACGAAAACCAAGAAAGTAGAAACATGGCACCTAGGGTGTGTTTAACAAGGAAGGTGTGTTTTGAAACCACGATGTGGCCGGACTTGGTAGCCCGTCGTGTGGATTGTGAAAACCGCAACGTGGCCGGACTTGGTAGCCCGTTGTGTGAATGAAAACTCGTAATGTGGCCGGACTTGGTAGCCCATTGCGTGGGTTGTGAAAACCACAATGTGGCCGGACTTGGTAGCCCTTTGTGAAGATTGCCAATAGGGCCGAACGTGGTAGCCTTGTTGGTAATATGGCTTGGTTATCCATGGAGAGAAGCCAATGCAAGTTTTGTGTGTGCCAATGGGAACCCGGTGCGGCGGAACCATTGTGAGGATACTCGGGAACCCGGAACGGCGGAACCGAGGTTGGGTGTGTATGGCTTGGTTATCCGCGGTACGGAGCCAATGCAAATGATTTTGAAAAAGGTTGATTTGAAACGTGAAAATGTTGACACGGTCTACGATGGGTTACGTAGGAGAAACAAAGAGAAACTTGGACACCAACGTTAGATCGAGAATGTGGATGTTTTATCGTTATTAGTTTGATTCCTATGATCGTTTGTTTGTAAGTTATGGGTTAGCGGGTATGGGATTACTCTACTGAGCGTTGTAGCTCACGGTGTTGCCTTTTGGTGACCCTGGCATATTATATTGGTGGCGACGCCGGTATAATGTGTCAGATTTTGTAGATGAACAGGACGAGTTGTACACCTTGGAGGCGTTCGGAGCCGAGGAGATGGCTAGGATGGAGAAGTAAGAGAAGCTGTAGATAGGAAACCCTAGTTATCCCTCTCTTTTGTAATATTGAACTCCTGTGAGAGTTTTTGTTGTAATAAGAGCCAGACTCCATTTGATTTTATCAATAAAATGTTTTATTTAACGTACCCTAATTTTGGGGGCGTTACATATTTCGTCTAGTGGATCATTGTCAATAGACTCTTCTTCTTTTGCTTCTTCAACTTCGAGATTGTTGACCTCGTCTATTGGCCAGTAGTCGTTAGTAGGTGCATAGGGGTCATAGAAATAGATTGGGACCTTGCGATGTCCTTCTTCTTCAATTACGTCCTCTATCTCTTCTAGGACTGTAAATGAACTGAGCCATTCGCGAACTGTTCGAGGCTTGATTTGGAAAGAGCTCATTCGATTCGTTTGTTAAACGAACTGAACTTAAACCTCAATTATAGGCTCGTTCCGTAAATGAGCCGAACCTGAGCCTAACGGTATTCGGCTCGGTTAGGTTTGTAAATCTATACTTAAATTTAATTACTAATTCAATAGGGGTCTATTTGTAAATGTAAAAAATTTTAAGGTTGTATATATAATTCAATACTTATTTTTCTCCTAAATTTTATACGATCAGTTAGAGAGTTTAGGTTCACTTGAGTTTAATGAGCTGAGCCGAACCAAACCTGAGTCTCGACGAGCTCAATTTGAGCTTAGATTCGGCTCGGCTCGATTCATTTGAGTTTAACGAGTCAAACTTGAGCTAAGATGTTCAAGTTCGAATCCAACCCAAGCCGAACTCGAGCCAGACTATTACCTTAACAAACCCAACCAAGCCGAACCCGAGCCTTGAAAAATTTTAACGAGTCGAACTCGAGCCAAGTTGTTCAGGCTCGAATCGAACTCTAGCCAAACTCATACCTTACCGAACCCGAGCCAAACTTAACAGGATTCGGCTCGATTCGATTCGTTTACAGCCCTAATCTCTTCATCGTCGATTGTTCCTGTGAACATGATGTGGTTATCCTTAGAAATTGTAAGGACCAAATTCCAGAGTTTTTTGTGTATTGGCAATTCCGTTTGACAAAACACATAATTTTTATCGAGTTGTAATTTTATTAATTATTTTTTATAGGCTAGTGAGTCTGTATAGGATTAAAGTGGAAGGAATCATATATATTTGTAATCGAGAGTGGGTAAATTGGATAAAAAGGGATCGACTACAACGAGATGAATTTTGGCGAAGATGGATTGATGGATGGATCAACCCGAATATCAATCAGCACCTCCTGTTGGTTTAAATAAAAAGCAACGTGAATGAAGCCAAATCACAAGATTGATCTTTTCTTCCTATGGTGGGGACCACAGCCTTGTAAAAGAAAAGGGTTGGCAAGGAAATAGTGCTGCCCTATTCTACTGCCTATATATATATATATATATATATATACGGTGAAGCTATATATTACTGGGTGTGTGGCATATCGAAGCAACGGGTATTTTTGGGAGCTATTTTTATTCAGTTTAGTGGAGGGCTTGTGGATTCAAGGCCGTCGGCAATCAAGATCACTGGGTGCGGCGTACGTGTGACTCGACAAGTAGTACTTAGAACGTTGTGAGGATTTACGTCGTTTGGATAGGTATATCTGTAATTGCACAATGATTATAGTAATTTGATTCCTTCCCGTGGTTTTTACCCATTCAGGGGTTTTCCACGCATATCTCTGCATTGTGAGATTGTTTGCTTGCGTGGTTTTTTGCTAGTAGAGTTCACATTCATACTTTTAGGGTTTTTTAAGGATTAATAGGGAACTCTGTTTTTTCAGAGATAATCACCGTAGGCTATGGTTGATCCACAGAAGTGATGTACTTAGAAGGGTCAAGAATTTGGGCAGCTCGATGGAATGGGCTAAACAGTTTGGTGACAATTTGAATGTGCGAATCGAACATGAACAGTGATGTAGCCATTTTCACCTGAAATTTTTTTTCTTTAGTTAGGTTGGTTTAACTTACTCCTTTCTTCTTGATTTCAAAAATCCCTAAGGTTTAACCTGCAAAAGAGAACTTTACAACATACATATGTACAATGGGTGTGAGAAAGAACTTTTACAAACAAATGCAAATAGGTTCCTAGCTTGCAAGTTCCTGTCTTATTTTGATATGTTCTATGGCTTCCTAACACTTGAAAGGTTTGGGTAGTCTCAATGGTGCTTCGTTGTCAAAAGGGCACCAGTCCTTTCACCAGCCCATCATAGGCGGTAATCGGGTGATTCCTTCTATGATAGACCACTAGGTACGAGTAATTGTGGAGTTTGCTGGAACCCCTAACATAGCTCGTGACATGCCGGGATATTAGGTGAACTCAACAAGGTTGCTCGCTCGATGCATATGATACAAGAATTAAATAGAGCATGTTTTAGTCCTATGTCGAACATTCTGGTTATGGCTCTCAAGTCCCTTGCAGAGTTGCCAAAAATTGTAAACACCTCCCAAAGTGGGGTATCGCCATACAGATTGACCATTGTTTGTTTGGTTGGTTGTTTGCATCAAAAACCAAGATCGTGGATATTCCCATGGCTAGGAACATCGCCACACGATAGCTGTTATCATCAAAACAGAGTTGCCACCTAGTTTATAAAACTAGAAAAAACAATTAGAGATTCTGAGTACGGGAACCAAGAGTACAATAAAGGGAAGGTGTTAGGCACCCCTCTTTTGCCCAGTCATGAGACTGGCCCATAATCATTCACCATATGATTGGTACTTACTTTATTTAATTCTAAACAAGTAATTTGTTTAATTAGATTTTATGCAGTTAATGGCGAGCCGGGACAATAATTGAAAGCATGCATTAGCAAAACAAGATAAAACAAATCTATCCCAAGGAAATGGATCTTGTAGCCGATGAATAGATGTCACGGTCGAGGGACCTCCTGGTTTGATATACCGATCGATGGATCGAAGACCCAGCCGATGTTCTTTCTCACACCAGACTAAATGATTAGCAGAAAATCAAGACGCTACGATTACTATATAAAGACAAGAAATAAACCCAACCATAACCCCCTGGGCCTCACCACCTTGATCCCTCAGTTGCTTGATTGCTTCGGATTAGAAGGGATTGACTGATTTGCTTCTCAAAAATCCTAGGGTTAGAGTTTGTACTTCGGAGGTTTGATCATTAGGTTGCGACTGCCTTCGTGAGGTTAGGGCTTTTGTAGAGGGGATATAAGAGAGTATATATACAGAATTTCGTGGCTAGAGAGGGTGTATGAACATGTTAATTTCGAAACCCAAAGGCTCCTTTATATAGGCAATTGGTTGCTCATTCCAACCAATCAAAATGCATGATTGAATTGGTAATGTAGGGCAACACAAACTCTTCATGGCAATCTTTTTACGTAGCTCGAACACATCGAAATTTGGCTGCTAAGGTTTTGATGATCAGACCAAACGTATGACAGAACACGTAACGTCCCGAATTTTGGGTACGTTAAATTGACATTTTTATTGAAAATCTAAATATAGTCTAGCTCATTATTATATCATAACTCCCATGAGAGTACTTTCATTACATAAAGGGAGGGGAAACTAAGGTTCCTAACTACAGCTCTGCCTGCTCCTCCATCCTAGCTAGCTCTTCAGCTCTGAAAGCCTCCAATGTGTACAGTTCTCCCTGGTCATCTACAAAGTCTGACACATTATACTAGCGTCGCCACCAATATAATATGTTAGGGTCACCAAAGGTAACACCATAAGCTACAAGAGCTCAGCTAAATAATCCATACCCACTAACCCATAACTTACAAACAAAAGATCATAAAGTTAACGATTTCCATATAGCACATGCATATTTAACAAAATAGCTAACAATAACACATCCACATTCACTATCCAAACTAACGTTTGTGTCCATGATTTTCTGTATTTCTCCTACGTGACTCATCGTAGACCGTATCATCATTTTCACTTTTCTTTTTCCAAATCAATATTTTCAAAATCATTTTTAACACACCCAACCTGGGTTCCGCAGTTCCGGTCTCCCGAGTATCCACACAATGGTTCCACCGCGCCGGATTTCCATTGGCACACAAAATCTGCATTGGCTCCTCTCCACGGATAACCAATCCACATTACCAATGAGGCTACCACATCCGGCCACATTGGAAATCTTCACAATGGGCTACCAAGTCCAGCTACATTGTGAGTTCTCATTCACACAACGGGCTACCAAGTCCGGCCACGTTGCGGTTTTTGCAAATCCACACAATGGCTACCAAATCTGGCTGCATTGTGGGTTTTCTTACGCACAATGGGCTACCACGTCTGGCCACATTGTGGTTTGAAAACATACATTGTCATTAACACACCCTAGGTGTCATGTTTCTACTTCTCAATTTTCATGACTCGTTTTCATGCAAAGACTCTGCGGCAGGACTTTTCACATAGGTAAACATAAATCATTCATTATAATCTTGAAACTAAACTAGTAAGATCATCCAACTCTATGTTATTTAACATGCTCAAATCCCAACTTAAAGCATAACGCCACATGTACGGACGCCTTCGGAGTGGAGACAACTTATGCTTTATCACACAACCACAAGTAATGCAAGTAATCCTAGTAAACATTTATACATTCTCATAACCATCCTAAAGATCAAAATACGAATACTTATAATCAAGCGTTAAATTATTATCTTTTGAAACTCGTTCTTTCTTTCTTTTTAGGAAGTTCAAAGCAATATATGTTTTTCCGGAAAATAAGGTCAATATGTGCAATATACTCTCCTTCCTTTTCATCTTTTTTAAAAAAAACGCCTTTCACGTTTCTCATGCATTTCTTATCATACAAGTGTCATACAATATACTTAGAGTTTAACAGATACTGAAATCTTTATGTATACTTAGAGTAAGTAAGTAGAGATATTCTACATAATCATACAACTTTTATAATTAAAATTAGTGAGTAAGGAAAAATCTACCGTTCTTCTTGGCGGTAGGTGCGGCTACGGAAAAAGTAAGTACGTTGGCTAACGAACGGAGTGACTTCCTACGGTAAGCTTACGGTAGTTTTGAAAGAGAAAAGATAGAACTTTCTTTTTCTCTTGAAACTAATCTTTGACCTAACTTCTAAACTTTTTAGATTGCAAGGATGGTCGAGTGGTGGTTTAGTGGCGGCCTAAGATGAGTTTCTTGAAGAACTCATGAAGAACCTCAAGAACAAAGTAAGAACAATAGAATTCTAGAGAGAGAAGTTGAAGGATGAAGGTGTGAGTTGAATGGCAAGAATGAAGTGTTATTTATAGCAAAAATCTTGGCTTTCATTGGCAAGACTAACTTCTATTACCCAAGGAATAAAATTTTCCCTAGCAATTATTGTCCAATGGGTAAATGGGTAATTATGATAGATATGGTCTTGTCATCCAATTTTTAGTTCAAAATCTAGGTTATCATGAAGGGTTTTCGGCCAAGCCTTGTCCTAGGAGAGGTTACTTGCAAAAAAGAACAAAATAAAAAGCTAGGTTTGTGTTAAAAGTGGCCTAAGAATGGGTTGTCATGCTTGAGTGTGAAGTTGGCTAAAGAGTTAGCTTGATGGAGTGTACAAAAACACATGCACACACTTATTACCCATAGGATAAAAAAATTCCTAGAAATTATTACCCAAAGGTTAAAGAGGAAATAATGAGAAGGAATATTCTTGGAAGGAATATATATATATATTTTTAAAAGTGACCCTTCAATGGAGAGAAAGAGTAAGGATAAGTTTGCTTCTATTGGAAGCAAAAATGATCACATTTAATTAGGAGTGTTATCGGTTCGGGGTCGGTCGGTTCGGTCCATCGGGATTGAAGACCGATCGGGTTCGGGGAAAAAAATGTCAGGCCCGATCCCGACCGAAATTACAATCGGTCCAATTCGGTTCGGGGTGGATTCGGTCCGGTCGGGGAATTCGGGGAATTCGGGGTGCCCGAATTGGGCCTAGTTGGGCCACAGATAAAAAATTGAAAATGGGCCAATTAAAAAACAAATTGATAGTGGGCCAAAAATAGGACCATTGCCCCTTCTTTTTTGATAAAGGTTTTTTTTTTATTTTTTATAGTGGGCCAATTTCACCTTCTTCTTTTTTAATAGCAAAAGAAGATTTTTGGCCCACATCTCTTTGGTTTTTTTATTTGCACCCAATCAACCAATCTTTTTGTTCACAACTCACCACACCCAGGATTTAACAGAAAAGCTTTTTGAAACTAATTGCTTAACCTTCACAACACAATAGCAGCCTTTCAAAAAAAAAATACAATACAATAACAGGTAGCAGTAGCCTGCTTGGAATCAGCTGCCTGCTTGGAATCAGCTGTTGAACCTTCACAATACAATAGCAGCCTTTCAAAAAATTAAAATTACAATAGCATTAGCATACTTCTTGGAACTCTTGGAACCAGCTGCTTAACCTTCACAATACAATAACAGTAGCATACTTCAGCCCCATGCGAAAAATCCTCCTAGCATGGTATACTTTGAACCAAATTTCAAATCACCCAGAATCCTAACTTATACACATCTTCTTGGAACCAAATTTAAAAAAACAGAAGCAGCCTTCACAGAAACACAAAATACTAACAACCTTGCAGAATATAGTTTAAGTGTCCGTCAGAAAACGACACCACCATACTTGAAGTTAAAGTCTACCAAATTCAAAACACTAATGCCAACAAAATTAAAAATCCCACGGAATTACAAAATGGTACCAAAGAACCAACAGATTGTTCATTGTAGAATGCAGATCCAGTGAACCAGCAGATTGTAGAATGCATAACCAGCAGAACCAGCAAAATATAGAACCATTCCCAGCTTGAAAACCGCACCACCATACTTCAAAATACTATGGAAGTTGCCAACAATCTAGCTCTCATTTTGAACATAAAAAACAGTAAACACTAAGAAAAACGAAAAGTAGAAAAAAAATTTACTGCAAACAGAAAAAAGATGTTATGTGATTACGATTTACCTCAACTATGAAAAAACAATTGCAGCATGCCACGGTTGCCACCAACTCCTTAATCGTTATCAATTGATTCCATGACAACTACAAACATAAGAAGAAAAAAACAAACAACTAAGACATTCAATATAAAAGATATTTATCATAACATAAAGAAATCAAGAATTAAAAAGATAATACCCGAATCTAATTGCTCCAACTCATCAAGTTGTTATTTTATATTGATTTTAGTTGGTTTCCTTATCCATTGTTGCGTGCAAATAAGAGCCTCCACGGTCTTTGGAGAAAGAGAGCTTCGATATGGATCAATGACACGTCCGCCCGTGCTAAAAGTGGATTCGGAGGCAACCGTGGACACAGGAATAGCTAGCACATCTCGTGCCATTTGAGAGACAATTGGATACTTAGAGGAGTTCAACTTCCACCAACGCAATACATCAAATTTTTCACTATCATCCTCACTTGCTTCCGCAAGATACTTTTCCAATTCTGTTTTGCATGCCATGTTGGTTTCCTTTTGCATGTGCATCTTAAATTGAGATTTTAAAGATTTATGACTACCAATCTCCATTTCAACTCCATCCAAATCTCCTTTGTCCGATGATCCCCCAACCTCTTGGCTACGCACATTCGAGTTTGCATTATTCTTCACATACCATTCAAATAAACGGGTAATTCCATTTGTTATACTATCCGTCAACTCACCAACCACCGTCTTATCATATCCCAAAGTATTTCGAAAGTAATATTCAAAGAACCCAATTTTGCATCGAGGGTCAAGAACAACCGCAAACATCAACATTTGATTAATCTTATCAAAATCTCCCCAATACTTATCAAACTTCTCACGCATACCAAGTGCCATATCATGCAATTCACTATCATCGGTTTCACACAACTTCACAATATCTTGTTGAATCAACACCATTTCATCAAAAAAAACATTGCAAGTGATATACAAAGACCCCGAAAATTTCAAAGTTGCAAGATAAAACACTCGAAGAAACTTGACATACAACTTGATTTTTTCCCAATCACTTGAAGTTGGAGGCCCAACATTTTCCTTCCGCCCTCTCCCTCTTTTTTTCTTTCTTTTCTCAATTTCAATTATCCTACCCATACCCTCAAAACCATCAACATCATCAAATGCCTCATCAATCTCCTCCTCTCTTACATTTAATTTGAAGGACGGGTCATCACATAAACGATCAAAAGCCTTTTGATAAGTTAAAGCCCTCTCCAACATAAAATATGTATAATTCCAACGATTAGACACATCCAAACAAGGTTTAAGTCTACATGTAATGCCCTCCTTTTCAACACAAGACCAAAACTCTGCCATTCTAGAAGGGGAAGACCTCACATAACTCACAATATTTCGCACCCTTCCAATTGGGTCATCAATCTCTTGCTATCCCTCACGTACGATTAGATTTAAGATATGTGCCGAACATCTCACATGCAAGAACTCGTGATTTAAAATGGTGGTCTTCCTATGTTTGGTCTTTCTCTCCAAGTAAGCAATCAAAAGACTATTCGAAGATGCATTATCAACCGTAACAGTTAAAAACTTATCAATCCCCCAATCCAACAAGCATTGTTCAACCATCCTACCAAGAGTATCACCTTTGTGATTAGGAACTACGCAAAAATTCAGAATTTTCTTTTGATATTTCCAATTGTCATCAATAAAATGTCCAGTAAGACACATGTAATTCAAATTTTGGACTGAAGTCCAAGTGTTTGTTGTAAGACACAACCTTTGATGCTTAACTATTTGTTTCAATGCCATTTTCTCCTCCCCATAAAGAAGCATGTAGTTCTTGGCCATCACAAGCCTACCAGGAGGCTTCCACATTGGTTGAACAACTTCAATAAACTGTTTGAATCCTTCACCCTCAACAAATGAAAATGGCAATTCATCAATTATTATCATTTTTGCTAGTGCTCTTTTACATGCGTCAGCACTGAAGGTCATAGGCACAAGGTTTGCACTTGTTTCGCCATTGTGTTCCTTTTTTTGAAAACTGAGTTGTTTTTGCCTACTACCCGTGAATTTCTTGCTCATGGGATAATTCAAACACTGAAACTTTAGATGATGAGTAAGTGATTTTGTACCATTGAGCTTCGAATGACATGCATAATCCTTCCGACACCATTTGCATGCAGCCCTAGGTTTCGGATGACCATTTGGGGTAATAAAGTAAAAATGTTTCCAACAAGGAGCCCTCTTATTACCAATACTACCAACAATCTTTTTCGACTCAACCTTATTTTCAATTTCAGGCACTTGATCATCGTTTAATTCAGCATTTTGAGGAATATCAAACTTTGCAGCATCATCCATAACATCATCATCATCATCATCAATATCATCCATCTAAAACAAATTAAAATTAAAATGAACATAATCACATTCTAATTTTCAGGCACTAATCTGATGAAATTTTATATGAACTTATAAACTGTGTTCTCATGCTCCAAACTCTAAAGTTCATGCACTAATCTTATTTTTAGTCCATCACCTCATGCTCATACGAAAAGTATATTGCAAATACTAATAAACTAGGATTTTGAGATTGAATACTCAAGCTCACAGTCAAGCTCATGGTCAGACATTTTGTTGGCGTCGTTGAGGTTGAAATTCCACGTGAGCCTAAAGCTTGGGCTCAGCAAATGCCAGTGTGCCCCCACACCTTTGAAAAATCTCTCTCAATAGCTGCAGACAGAAAACGAAAAATCAGGTGATTCGTAGCTCCACGGAACTTAGCCCAGTATTATCTAAAAATCAAAAAAAAAAATCTGTTGGTTCGAGTCTTCGAGATCAGAAAAAAATGGTTCAGTCTGCTAGTTCAAGCTCAGGAAAAAATCTGCTGATTTTTCCTGCTGGTTCGAGATCAGGAAAGAATCTGCTGTATCTAAAAATGGTTCTTTACAATTTACATAATACTAAAATCAAGAGGAAAAAAAAAAGGTATGAGAGATCGGATAAAAAAAAAACAGTGTAAAATCAGGAAAATAAAAAAACGTTCGAGATCGAATCAAAATTGGTCTCACCGATTTTCAGTTCGGTTTTTCTGTTTAAGTTTTCTAGAAATGTTATAAAAAAAGAAGAAGACGGTTTTGAGAGAGAAAAAAATCACTACTTGTTTACATATTTCACTCGCGTAAATGATCTCCCGATTTTCATTTTTGGTCTTCTGTATCAGTTTGCTAGAAATGTCTCAAGGAGAAGGGGTTTTGAGAAAACAAACTTTTTTCTTTGAAAAAACAAAACCAACATCGTTTCTTCTTCTTTATTTTTTATTTATTTTTCCTGATTTTACACCGTTACACAGAGAGAGATAGAGAGAGAGAGAGAAAGAAACAGAGAGAGAACAGATCTGAGGGCGGCGGAAAAATAGAGAGTGAAATCTGCTTACCAAAGTGGTGGCGGAATGGAGATCGATTGCGGTGCCGATGTTGATAATCGGAGATGTCGGACAAGGCGGCGTACGTGATGGGGGCGGCGGAGGCGAGGACGGCGCTGGTGGAAGACGGCGGTGTAGATCGTGGAGGTTTAAGGTTAGAGAGAAGGGAGGGAACTGAGGGAGTGAGGGGAAATGGAGAGTGGCTGCGTGCGTGATCTGTTTCTGGAGGAGTGGAAGGAAATAGATAGGGTAGGGTTTGGGAGGAATGGATGGTCAAGATTAAAACCCTAAATAGATTGACGGTCAAGATTAAAACCATTTAATAATTATTTATAATATATATTATTCGGTCGGTTCGGTCCAATATAAGTTCGGTCTGTTCGGTCCGCTATCGGTTCGGTTCGGTTCGGTGCGTATAAATTCTCAGAAAACCGAGACCGAACCGAACCGTCGGTTCGGTTCGGTCCACCCCGAACCGCCAAAAAATGGCCCTGGACCGACCGAAGACCGAACCGAATGTTCGGTTTTTTCGGTCTTTTTCGGTCCGGTCGGGTTCGTAACACCCCTACATTTAATGGACTAAGGGTCCAATTAGGGTTAGGAGGGTTCATAAGGCTCAAGGATGGTCAAAAAGGTTCATCTAAGGCTAGGAGACCGCAACTAGGAGAAGTGGTAGTTCGGTTTTCTAACTAATCGGTTGGAAACTAATTCTACTTGCCCTGAAGGATTTCCACCCTAGAAATATAATTTAAAGATTTTATTTAACTCGCTAGGAAAATATACAAATGTTTCTATAAGCATACTTGTCTTTAGAAAGGACTAGATCGTCCAATGCGAAAAGATATAATTTTATAAGTCTCAAATCTAATTATGACGGATTATTAGAAATTAAAAAGAATTTTTAAAAAGTAATCTACATAATAAAAATAAAATTCAAATATTTAACGAAATTTTTATTTACCAAAAATCAGGGTCGTTACAGAACATTTCAAAATCTGGAAAATAGACGATCTGGCGGCCAGTTAAAGGATATGGCGGCCGAAGGATTGATTAGGCAGCCGAAGAATCGATCTGGCTACCGAGGAATTAATCTCTCAAGGAGATTTTCAAGCAACATGTTTCACGAGTGAAAGAATGATGTTGAGGCCATGAGATAAATATTACGGCCGAAAGATAAATTTTCCTAGGATATTGTATTTCTGTTTGAAAGGCTATTTGGCTCTGGATTAGGTCCTCTAAGTGGTTAAAAATACTCACCATAAGCCCATGGGTTCACGAGAAATCAATCAGCAATCATTGTATCCATATTATCATCGGGATGGTCCCCAAGATGAAACTTGAAATAATCGTTAGACCAAATCGGGGTGTCTACAAAGACGTCAAATAATATTGTCCATTCCTTCGTACTACAATGGATAGGGTTGCTAGGAAGCAGATCTCCCCTTATTTTGGGAAAGCTGGTGGCCGCGTGTGAATTCTTTCAATGTAAGGAGCAGCCTAATTCGACATTGTTGTTTACTCTGTAGGTGGTCTAAGTTCCTATGACCGAGTCTTTCTAGCTCCGAATTATTTACATGTAGCATTGGCTCTTTCGAATCACTTGCTTTATGACGCCAATTTGAGAGATTGTTCTAGTTAGCAGTTCATTGCTTTAGGAACAGGACTATAGTGAGATCGATGAAAGAAAAAATAATAAAGTTGGGCATAAAGAGGGAGAACTGCATCGGGGAATAGATAGAAAGATAAGGAAGATGATAGTAGCATTCCGTAAAGTAATTTAGGCAAAGAGTTCGTTCCCAAATCTATGTCACAAGTTACAAGAACTTAACTGAAAAGTCTGTTTTATTACTAGGTACTTATTCGCCAGTATAAATTAACAATACTGACTAGTTGAATAAATCTCAATCTCTGCTAAAAGTGTCTTTTTGTGCGGTCCACTACAAGAAATTTTGGATTTCTCGGCATTTATTAAACGCTGGCAAAAGTGAAATAAACGACGGTAAAAGTCTTCCTGGCGTTTATCTCAACGTTTATCCCAGTGTTTTTCATGAACACCGCGACTACCCCAGTCGGGAATACTTCCCAGTGTTTTATAAACGCCGGGAATAATCCTAGCGTTTTTTCTAGCGTTTCATAAACGCCGGAAAGAGTTTTCCGGCCATAATCCATGTGCCGCCGGCGAGGGCAATCCCCGCGTTTAATAAACGCCGAGAATGTTTTTTTTTTATAAAAAAAAATGCTGATACCGTATTTACCCATTTACTATGCTTTTCACCTATTTATAGTTCATTAACACCACAGCTCACGATCAATGCAACAAACATACAAGTAACAAATAACAAATACACACATACAAACAGTCCATAATATCATACAAATCTGCCTCTCATATTTCTGAATGAAAATTACATTGTTCGCTATCAAACTACATACAATGTCTCATAATTATACCTTGAGAGTACACTACTCAACAAATAAAAAGATAGAGCTTTTCAAATTCTTCTTGTACTGACAAGGTCTTTCCGCTAGCGAATGTGGGCACCGTTCTCACCACGTTATACATACAAGAAAGCCAGGTCATGGACGGGCTTGGGGCTCAAGTGCCGCAATTTCTTTGACAATCTGAGCTTTGTCTGACTCGAATTGTTCATTCTTTGCACCATAACAAACCAATACTTAGATATTCTGCCCAGAATCCTAATGAGAACAGTGGCCACAAATGGAAATTTTCATAGTTATTCAAAACATTGGTGCCAATATTTCTTGACAAATGCATATTGAAGAAATTGAAATCGAAGAGAGACAAGATGCATATTGAATTCTACTCACACACAAACAAAAAAAAAGGTCAAATAGGCAAAAGACTTAACCTAATAGCTGGTTCAACAAGGTCTACAAGCTCGATATACAAAACCCCCATATCACACTCTAAACTCATCGCAATACTCAAAAGATGATCAAAAGACACAACTTTTACTTGAACTCGATTGATTCTTTCAAAATTACAAAAACACTAGCATCTATGTACAATCACACAACCACATGTACATCCATATGTACACACACACATATGTGGACTAGGGCGTTATGAATATAAAGGCAAGGACAAATCTTCCTGAGCAACAGAAACTTGATCAACACATACCTACAGTGTACATGTAAAAGTACATATAGGCATTAATTCTTCTGAAAATTTAGAGTGCAATTTAAGCCTAAAAACATGTGCCTTCAAAAGAAATTAGTCATGTAATCACGCAATATATCTCTTTCAATTATGTATTGGAAATTAATTACAGAACGATTAGCTTTTATGAGTATAAAAACAATGACAAATCTTTCCGATCAACAGAAAATTGACACATAGGTCAAGTCGTACAGGCACAAAATACATATACGCCTTAATTAATTCTTTTGAATTCTTTGAGGACAAGGAAGCCTAAAGTAAAAACATGTGCCTTCACTTGAACAAATCAGTTCGGGTAATCACACAATACAACAGCTGCCGGAAGTGGATGGCGGAAAAGCATGTCCTTCAGCCGAAGTTTTTAGTCCTACTGAAAGATTAGCTTTCAACTTTCAATTCATCACTAACTTAGGAGTTATAAGTTCTTGTTGCACATACCTACTTATCTTTCGGGAAATTAATGGATTTCAAATATGCTGCAGCGGCAAAGGACAACGCAAAAATTTCTTCCTGATACATGGGGTTATCTTTTGATTATGAAGGATGACATATACTAGCTGAGAATTTAGAAGGCAAGGGCCATGAACTAACCTCGTTGACATTAAGACCAAGCACTGCATTAAACTTGAAATTGGTAACAAAGATTTCTTCCTGGACTTTGTGCAGTTATTGGTAACAAAGACTAATCTCTTTCCCTGGAGAACAAAGAAACTAAAAATTTGTTTAGGAGCCAATCATACAGTCAAAATACAAAAAATATGGCTTCATCAGGCTCATTGTTCTCAGGACTTGGCTAAGAAAAGGAAGGATCAAAAGGATTTAACTATTTAAGGGATGAATAAACTGCAATTCTATTATTACGAAAAATGATTCACAAAACAAACTGGACTCGTCTGCAATTTTTCCCTTCCTCTCCATTTCTGAACATAGCTGCTCTCTTGACTCCACCATTGATTTTGGTGATTTTGACATTTTGGTCCCAAGAGGATGTTCTGCACTTTTAGCTTTATTATTTCTCTTCATAAGATTCATGTCAGAAGATCTGTTCAACTGTACAGTTTCACCTTTAGAAGTATAATAGGCCTCAAATGAAAACCGAATCAAATAAAAAACAAAAGCACCCATGAAAAGAAAAACATATGAGAACAAAGAAAAGATAAATTGATAAATTAGAGCATTCATAAGGGCATATCCAACCCTTACTCAAAATAATAAGATTTACGACAGATTCAATCAACACTTAACAAGCAAAATATTTCTATGAATCCAACTAGAGTGTCAAAATTACTCAGTGCATTCAAAATTCAGGCAATACACACACTAACTGTATACCAAATCAAAAAACTCAGAGCGTATACAACAGAGTAAGAGAATAAAATACTGAGATCATAATTCACATGGACACAAGATTCAATTGAGATTATAGAGCGATCGATCCAAGTGAGCTTAAACTGAAGACTTGAAAGATCAAAGAATTAATTACACACATACAAATGCATAATATCTATATGTCTATGTATACGCACAAAAAGAGAGAGACTCTCGAAATTAGGGCATAAAAGAGGATTCAACAAAATCAAACACAGAGAGAGACTCTCAAGTCGCGAAATTAGGGCTGAAAAGAGAAATCAAAAGATATGAACGCCATAGACTCTCAAAATTAGGGCTTAAAAGAGAAATCAAAAGATTTGAACGCCATAGACTATAGAATCGACAAAATCAAACACACACAGAGAGACTCTTGAAATTAGGGCTGAAAAGAGAAATCAAAAGATTTGAATGCCATAGACTCTAGAAATTAGGGCTAGTATTGACAAAGTCGAAGAAAGATTCAAATTTACAATTCTTTGAGCTCAAACAAGAGATTCAGGTAGATCTGATTTTGAGTAGAAAACTTACTCGGCATTGGAGGAAGCGCCGATGTACATGCCACAATGACGCCGGTACTGGTTTTCAAATGTCGTGAGATCCCCTTTTTCATGTGGTGGTTTCTGAAGCAAGAATAGAATCAGGACTTTTAGGGTTTGCTATGAACGAGATGAGAGAGACAGTGAACGAGATGACAGAGAGAGTGAACGAGCCGAGAGAGAGAGAGAGCTTACACTGGTTTGAGATCTGTCATCTGTCCAGGAGAGGCAAGGGCAAGAACATGAGAGAGAGAGAGAGCTTACACTGGTTTGAGATCTGTCCAAGAGAGGAGAGAGAGAGAGAGAACAGCCAGAGCAGGTGCGTGTTTCCAAGAGAACCAGGGCTTTTTCGATGTCTGGGCTTTGGAGAGGAGGGAGGTCGGGGAAAGTTTTTTAACTTTTCACTCCGCACCCCCGGACTATAAAATTTTACTTTTACCGGGGTTTTTGTCAAACGCGGGAAAGGAAATGCCGAGAAAAGTCATTTTTGTTGTAGTGGTCCGAATTGTCCTTGTATGATAGATTTTGTGGAGAGTTACTTCCTCTATTAATCTTCAAGTGTCTTAACATATAATTAGTGCAAGAAAGCGGCAAAAGATTGTTCACATGCATCATTGGGAGTTAATTAAAGAACACCAAAATAGAATAGGAACCTTTCATTTACAGTTCAATCATCAATCACATGATTGTTGATATTTTCCTTCTCCTCCTATGACAAATTGCAGGTTTCAAATTAATAAGTTTCTAAATTGGTGTTTTCTTTTGTGTGATGTTTAATGTTTTGTTTGGAAGATAGGGAAGGGATCAAAAGAGGAAGAGAAAGTTTTAAAAAGTTCCATCCTCTTGTTTGGTTTGAAAGAGAATAGACGAGTAAATTGTAAAACAGATCATATTTTGCTTTTTCATTATTTCTCTTTTATTTTTCTCTCTTTATACAAGTTCAAAATAGAACATTAAGATCTTGTTCGTTTTGGTATTTGGATTTTGAGTGGAAAGAGATAGAGAGAAATGAGAGTAATAATTGAGAGAGAATTTGTTGAAAATCGTACGCTGAAAGAAAGTCCAAAACACAAATACCAAACCGAACACAGGCTAAGATGTTTGTGGATCAAAAGCCATTTCTTTTTCAATAGCTGTTTGTGAAAACCAAATACAGAAAGTCTAAGGTTCTCGACGGAGGGATTCGATCGGATTTCCGACGGCTTGTTGGGCCCACTCCAGTCACCGGACGATTGATTTGAGCCATCCAAAAATTCTATAAAAAAAATCGAGTGGGCCCCCGCGAGAATCAACGGCATCTGATGTGTGTAGATGGCCGATTCAAACACTTCATTTTTTTGTTTATATATATGAGATTGTGGGACTATGCTGTGCGGCTTCGTGCTGCATGGTGTACTACGCAGCCTTCGGGAGGCTTTTCCGGCATCGGTCCGACGATCGGACATGTTCACCGCGTGGAGCTCGTCGAGTTCTACATGTGCAAAAAAAATCAGCTCAATCAAATATAGTTAAGTGCCTCATCGGAACATATATAACTTGAAAAAAAAAATGAATCCAAATGGATACGAAACACTAGATCAAAACCACTAAATCCATTTTTTTCAAGTTATACATGTTCCGATGAGGCATTTAACGATATTTGATCGAGTTGATTTTTGGTGTACATGTAAAACTCGACGAGCTCTACGTGGTGAACGTCTCCGATCGTCGGACCGATGCCGGAGGCTGCGCAGCTGTTTACATCCTAAAATACGCCACTCAATGAGAAAATTACACGTGGCACCAAATGGTGCATTAGCCAAACAGAACATGTCCCAATTAGACTCGAAATACAGAGGATTATGGGGTTTAATGGTGATGCTATTTTAATACTAAATGGTATCGTTTTGATTAGAACTGGCGACGTTTGGATAGCAATTAGAGATGATTTAAAAAGTGATTGAGTTCAACCGTTGATTAATCCTTAGAATCATTGAACGGTGCCATTGCTGCCTTAATTTATAACGGAAATTGGACGCGATTGCAGGGAATCATTTGGGAAGCCAGTCGTGTGACACTAATTCACGTTGCATAAAAACAGGAGTACCACGATCCAGAAAACAGCCACGAACACCATTATCGACGCATGAAGAGAGAGAAGAATTCTGGAAATATCAAAATAACCGTTCCAATGCCCCTCTCAACCGATTTATGTGGCAAACGTGGACATCAACCGAAGTCGTGGAGATAGAAGATCGAAGGCAGACCCAACGTCTATAAATAGAAGAGTAAAGCAAAGAGAGAAGCCCCCGATGAAAATTCATATCATCTGACAATTCATACAAAATGATTGCTCAGAGATTTATCGTAGATTAGTGTTTAGATTAGTTTAGAATAGGATCTTTTTGTAAGTTGAAGACTTATTTGTATGTAAGACTACTTTCGATTAAATTCAAGTTCTCTTATTTTCTTTTAAGCTTTTTCTTACCAGAGAATAGTCGTTTGTAAGTCCACTTTCGATTGAATTCAGTGTGCTTATATTTCTGCATTATTCTTGACAAAATCTCAAGAGTGCTTGCATACAAACTTATCTTTAATTAGATTCAGGTTTGTTTGTGCTCAATCATCTTTTTTGATTCGAAGAGCATTAATCTTTTATTTGATTGATACCTTAAGGAAAAATCATCTTAGTTGAGGTAATCGAACGGATAACACAGTTGCCTGATCCAAATTAGTTGTTTCAAATCAAGTTGAAAAGAATAATTTCTTTTTTGAAGTTAGTTCTTTTCTGGCAGGCCTGCACACAATGATTTGCCATTTGATTGAGTTAATTTAGCCCAAATAATTTTTGGCACGCCTGGTGGGACACAAAGGTGTCAAAATGCCAAGACTTCGAAAACAAATAGGAACACCCGTTGGTGATCTAGTGCCAGAGGAACAGGCTGTGCCAGAACAGGCAGCAGAACCAGGAACGCCTATAAATCCTGTTTTTTCTCAATTGGCTTTGGGAATGGAAAAGCCTCTTTATGAAGAGCTTTCTTACGAAATACCTCCTTGTGAAGTGCCTCCAAATTTCTAAGAGGGACAAGCCAGTGGCAAAGACCACGATAAGGAGGAAATATTTAGAGAAATGATGATAGCTTTTTGAGAGATGGCTCAAACCCAAAGAGCCATGATCAAAAGCATAAGAAATAGGTTGCCTAACCTAGAGCCAGCAAGAAATAGTCCAGGAAATGTTGGGCTAGATAATCATGCTAACTCAAGCACTCACCAAAGTCCTTTCGAAGGAAGGCTTGGAGAGGAAGTTGGTAAAGGTAAAATGAGGTCTAGAGCAGGTAAGGAAAAAATGTACCCAGAAGAAGTACCACAATCTTCATATGAGCCAGTGAAGCCTACAAAGCCTGTTCTGGAAATTCCAAAGCAATCTCATGGTGTTACTATTGGGGTTCCAAGAAACGCTAGAGATAAGCAGAGTGTTAATCCTCTCTTCGAACCCACACTTGGGAATGGGAGGATGACATAGAGCTGGAATGAGTTTATAGACCCGAGAAAATGGGTGATAACCCACAGTATTCTCGGAAAAATTTTCCAACTACCAAAAATCCCCTCACGGCAGCTTATGGAAGTCATAAGTCTGCTCGAATTAATGCTGTATTTGACAAAATGCAGCAGCCATTGTATGGAAGATTTCCTAGAGAAAACCAAGGGAATTTTAACACGATAAATGGAGTTTATGAAGATGATTTCGTAGGACCAGAACATCCCATAGAAAATCAAGAACAAAACATCCTCGTAGGTAACCCAATACTAAGAGACCAAGTTATGGGTCTCATACAAGAAGTTTGTGGACCTCGAACTCAAGGGGTACAACCTCAGATCTATAGAAAATCATATCCAGAATGGGTAGACACAACATTTCAGATCCCTAGAGAATTTAAAATCCCTGATTTTACTTTGTTCTACTGGGATGGGAGACAGTCTTCTATAGAACATATCGCTAGGTTTTCTGCCCAATGTAAGAACTTGGCTCAAAATGGCTTCATGAAGTTGAAGCTATTTCCAAATTCCTTATCCGGGCCAGCTTTTGCATGGTACACTAATTTACCACCAAAATCGATAACTAATTGGTTTCAAATGGAAGAGGCATTTCATGCGCAGTTCTTTAATGCTGAGCCTGAAGTCTCTATGGCAGACTTGGCTAGGTTAAAGTAGAAACCAGATGAAAAAGTAACAGACTTCATATCTAGGTTCAAAAGGGCAAAAACCAAGTGCAAACTCCATCTGCCAGAGGCAGAATTTGTAAGATCAGCACATGATGGTTTAGAAAGAGAATTTCGAAAGAGGTTTAATTCTACAGAGTTTAGAGACTTTGCAGATCTAACTTATAAAGTTGCTAGATATGAATCATTGCTAGAGGAGGATATGGACAGATATAATTCCTCTTACCCAACATACTATAGAGACCCCAATTATGAGATAGATGCTGGATAAATTATAGAATACGATCCTTGTGTTTGTGAGCTCTTAGTTCAAAAGAATGTTTTTTTAGGGCAGAAATTCAAACAAAAAGAAATCACTAAAGTATACTCTTTCGATATATCTAAAGCTGATGAAATCTTTGACTTTTTGTTAAGAAAGCAAATCATTAAGCTGCCTTTGAATGTGAAACTGCCCACAGTGGAAGAAAAGAATGAAAAGACATATTGCAAATGGCATGACTCTTGGTCTCATTCGACTAAGTCTTGTAATGTTTTTCGTGACAGGATTCAAGAGCAAATCAAGAAAGGGAGAATCAAATTCCCTGAAAAGGCTATGGGGATAGATGCAGTGCCTTTTCCAAAGGTAAAAGAAGTTAACACCAACGTGCCCACTTCACTGGCTTGAATTGTCAAGAAGTATTGGCAGGATAAGGAGGCGCCAGTGAACATGAATACCCATTCAAAATGGAAGAGGTAAGTCGTACGCTGGCCACCCTCGAGGCATGGGAATGAGGCAAAATCACTACAAGCGAGCTAATGGTGGTTTTTCTCCACAGAGGTTCCCAGGTAATAATCATTTGCCCATGTTAGAAGCCTCATTTTTGGAGTGCTTATGTGTGGGATGCAGAGCCAATTATCTGGTTTTTAAGGACTTAAACAGAAAGGGCGTGAGTTTTTCCCTAAAGAGATGTGAATAAAAAGAATGGCTCCAGTACAAGCAAAGCCAAGTGACAGCAAGCCTTGGTTAGCATCGAAGAGAGATGTGCCTACCAGCCCTGTCCCAGCCATTCACAGAAGAGAGCTGCCACCTTTGAAGAAAGCCAACATTGGCCAGATATCAGAGGCACAAGAAGAAGCCAAACAAGAGGAATTCAATTTGGTGAAAGGAGTTCCCGACTAGTTTCTGAAACAAGTCAAGCCTGATTTGTTTCAAGGATACAAAAGTTCGAACAGAAGTGAGAATAAAACTTTCAAGTCGCCAAGTTCAAACTCTGGAAATTGGGTATTGATTAGGGATCCCAAGTCCCAAATACCACAGATGGTTTCATTGCTCTCAAGAACACAAAAAAGAAAGCTCGAGAGAAAATGTTCGCTTTTCCAGTCAGGAGAATCCTCAACCGGGGAAGAATCAGGAAAGGGGGCAAGCCCTAATCCGAGGTTTGACAGGGTTAAAAGTGTAACGCCCCCCAAAATTAGGGTACGTTAAATAAACGTTTTATTATAAAAATGAAGCGAGTCTAGCTCGTTATTACATCATAACTCTCTTAAGAGCATTTGAAATACAAAATAGGATGACAAAAAGGAAACTAAGGTTCCTACTCTACAGCTCCTCTTGCTTCTCCATCCTAGCCAGCCCCTCGACTCCGAACGCCTCCAAGGTGAAGAGTTCGGCCTGTTCGTCTATCAAGTCTGACATATTATACTGGCGTCGCCACCCATATAATATGCCAGGGTCACCAAAAAGGCAACACCATGAGCTACAAAAGCTCAATAGAGTAATCCCATACCCGCTAACCCATAACTTACAAATAAACGATCATAGGAATCAAACTAATAACAATAACACATCCACATTCTCGATCTAACGTTGGTGTCCAAGTTTCTCTTTGTTTCTCCTACGCGACTCGTCGTAGACCGTGTCAATCATTTCCATTTACAAAAACATCTTTCAAAATCATTTGCATTGGCTCCGTACCGCGGACAACCAAGCCACACACCCAACCTCGGTTCCGCCGTTCCGGGTTCCCGAGTATCCTCACAATGGTTCCGCCGCACCGGGTTCCCATTGTTACACATTGCATTGGCTCCTCTCCGCGGATAACCAAGCTATACCTCACCATGGTTTAGCCGGTCCGGTTTCCCTTGGGAACACACACAACCTCACAATGGTTCCGCTATTCCGGATTCCCATTGGAACACACACACACACTTACGTAATACCCTCGAGATGGTCATTACGTAGTTTCGAAAATATTTTCCAACCGGGAAAACACAACTTCCTTGTTAACACACCCTAGGTGCCATGTTTCTACTTTTCTCGGTTTTCGTGTCACGTCTCATGCAAGACTCCGTGGTAGGACTTTACATACAAACATGCATTTCATAAGATCATTCCAACAAGATCATCCAACTCTAAGCTACATAACATGCTCGAAACATTTTGAAAATAAACCATGCATTTCCAACATTTAATAAAAGATAACCTTATCTACTTTTTAAAGTAATGATCAAAGTTGCTACTAAATAACTTCCTATTCTTTAACATATGATTTGAAACGATACTAGAGTTAGAAGGGCAAGATTAAACTACCTTGATCCGAAACTAGTCGGGGCCGAATAAGCTAGTTGGAAATTTCTACGGGCGGTGAATACTCCAAATCTGGACCAAACTTCGGATGGCAGTAACTCGGTCAATTTTTGGCCGAATATGATCGTTCTTGGGTCGAAATCGAATTTCTTGAAGTGCTCTATAACTTCCATGAAGGAAGTTAATCCTAGAAACGACTTTAGGTTGGAGAAAAATGGGGGTAAAGCAAAAGACAGTAAGCTGTCTGGAATTTGGAATCCGAGAATTTTACTGAACTTCGGATGACAATATCTTTGTCATTTCTTAACCGATTGAGATGGTTCTTGGGTCTAAATTGAAGGTTTCGAAGTGCTCTACAACTTTCCAGAAGGAAGTTGGTTCTAAAAACTACTCTAAGCAGGAGAAAAATAAGGATTTTCGAAGGGCAGTAGGCTGCCAGGAACTGGAATCCGAGATTTCTAGAGAGAAGGAAGAGCAAATGCTTTGAGGTGTGAGTTCAAGCTTTGGAATGGCCTTCTATTTATAGGCAAAGCCTTGGCCCTCTCCTCTCTCTCTCTCTCTAAGTCTCACTTTGACACATGGCATGAATCTTGGAAGATCAAAGGCAAATCCCTAGGCTTGCATGGCTATTTTTGTACTAGATTTAATTTTTGGATCAATTGAATGGTGGAGATGGGAATTGTACAAGATTTAAGGGTTCAAACAAATCAAAGAAGTACATGGAGGTTAATGGAGAGTTAGTTACTTAGTTAGGAAGAAAGATATACCAAGGATTTTAAGTATAAGGGAGATCAACCAAGGTACAACCAATCTCCTTCCTTCCTCCTTCCTCTCTCTCTCTCTCTCTCTCTCTCTCTCTCTCTCATGGTACAATATATATATATATATATATAAGAAACAATTAAACAAGGGTACTTTACACATGGGGTTTAAAAGAAAATACTAATTTAATAATCCATGTGCTTGGGTGGAAGAACAACCTATTACCCAATGGGTAATAAATCCCCTAACTTCTATTGTCCAATGGACAATAGTTATTAGGTAACTTTTATATTAAAATAATTGGTACTTTGGCACATGGGAATAAATAAAAAGACTAGATTAATCCATCCATGTACTAGGTGAAAGATTTAACCTTTTACCCAATGGATAATAACCACCCTAACTTTTATTATCCAATGGATAATAGTTGTTAGGGAGATTATATAATAAAATAATCCAAAAAGGTACTTTAAAGTTAATCAAAAAGTTACTTTTTAATATTCTTAGTACTTTACCCAAGTATATAATTAATATAAACAAATGGAGTTCTATTATCCAATGGATAATAGTTTCCCTAACATTTATTATCCAATGGACAAAGATTAAAACCAAAATAATTAAAAGAAAAAGAATATTCAATTCTTAGTCTAGGGTTCAAAAGGGTCAAAAGTTTCAATGAGGGGCAAAACGGTCATTTTGCGGTTAGGGAAAAGTAACTAGGTGGCTTGCTAGCTCGGTTTCTCCAACAAGTCGGTTAGAAACAAACTAGGCTTGCCAATAAGGGTTTATTGCCAAGAAACAAAATTTAAAGGGCAAAAACGTAATTTTGACAATTTATAGAAATTTAAAGGTAAATCCAAGTAATAAAAATAAAATTCAAATATTTAACGAAATTTTTAACGACCAAAAATCAGGGTCGTTACAAAAAGGGACCCAGAAGAGTTTCGAATCCAGTATCGCGAGAGAGAGACTTTGAAGAAAGTAACCTCTGCCATGCTCGAAGAAGACCTTGACCCACCTTCTCCCAATTCATTGGCTAGTTATCAGTCTGGTTTGCTCGAAGCCATGTTGGTGGAGCAAGAAGGGATAGAAGGAAACTCTTTCCCTATGGAAGTATCAACACAAGAAATTGAAGATAAGGATGCGAAGGAAACCGAAGCAGTTAAACCAGTCAAGGAAATGGCAACAATCCAATTTTGGGGGCCAACCAGAAGTACAAGTTAATATGGTTTACCCATACTCTATGGATATCTTTCTTCAAGAATGGCCAGATATTCAAAGGCCAAGATGATGCTTGGTCGAACTTGGCCAAGTCAGACAATTCTGAAGAAACACGTAGTGATGAGGAATTAAATATTATATGTAACGATTGTGACCTGGAAGAAGTGGCTTAGATCAAGATGGACGAAAGCCTGGTATGTGAAATTGAGCAGAATTAAGAGAGTTTGGAGGTAAGCTCAAAAGAAAGTGCTTGTTTCATACCAGATTCCATGTCCGACATCGAGTATCTCTTGGTAATAGATTTAAATTATGTGGAAATTTCATATCCATTTAAATTACCTACCAACACAATGAGACAACATTTGTGTCCATTATATATTACTGCGTATTTTGATGGAATCCCACTTAATAGAATCCTGGTGGATAATGGGGGTGCAGTGAACATTTTGCCTTTCCAAACTTTAAAAAGTTAAGAAAAGGAAAAGCAAAATTAATTCCAACTAGCACACCCATTACAGGATTTACTGGGAAAGTCAGCATACTAGGGGAATAATCTCCATTAGATTGGCAGTGGGTGGAATAGAAACTGACACTGCTTTCTTTGTAGTTGATACATATGCTAAATATAATGCTTTATTTCGAAAATATTGGATTCATGTTAATGGATGTATTCCTTCCTCTATGCATCAAGAATTAATGATTGTTAAGTATGATAAAGGCAAAAAAATGGGTGTTGAAGGAGTCAAAGTTGATCCTCATCCATTTAGTGCCACGATGAATTTTGCTGAAGCAGAAATGTACAAATCAGATGTAGTTCCTCTGAGTGAACTACTCCAGGCAGCCACTTACCCAACCAACGAGATGGAACGGGAAGAATTGGCAGAGTTGAAATCGAAGCTGAAACAAACTATTGATTATGTATCAGACACCCCAAAAGACGATGCTGCTTGGATGTAAATCCAAAGAAGAGGTAGAAGAAGAGGCTGACTCATTGGCTTTAGTGAGATATGTCGCTCTAGGAATCGAACAGAAGATTCAAGAGGACAACATATGGGAAGACGTTATACAGGATAATAAGCCTCGTGAGAAGGAAATCCAGCTAACTTCTCAAGAATAGGTTGAAGCTCAAGATCTTTTGGAGGAAGTAAGGTTGGGAGATGAACATAACCCCAATCCAGTGTTTATTAATAAACAGCTTGAACCAGATGTGAAAGCTGGATTAATAGCGCTATTAAAAGCAAATAAGGAATATTTTGCATTGAGTTACAAGGAACTGCCTGGATTGGATAGGGAATTGGTGGAGTATAGGTTACCTATCAAGCCACAATTCAAACTTGTGAAACAACCAACCAGGAAGATGAGTTCAGAAACTATTGCAGGTATCAAAAAGGAGATGCAGAGGCTTCTAGACGCAGGTTTCATTAGAACAGCTAGGTATGTCGAATAGCTATCTAATGTGGTTCCAGTCCCCAAAAAGAATGGAAGTATCAGGATTTGTGTCGACTTTCGAAACCTAAATACTGCAACCCCTAAGGATGAATACCCAATGCCTAATGTGGATACACTTGTGGACAGTTCAGCTGGACACAAGGTATTGTCCATTTTAGATGGGCATTCAGGGTATAATCAAATTTGCATAGCAAAGGAGGATGTGCATAAAACAGCATTCGCTTGCCCTGGTAACATTGGTATCTTTGAATGGGTCAAAATGCCATTTGGGTTAAAAAATGCTAGAGCCACATATCAGAGAGCTATGAATGCTATTTTTCATAATTTGGTGGGAAGTTTTCTCGAGTATTACATAGATGATATCATTGTGAAGTCAAATTCTGAAGGGGATCATTTACGACACTTAGAAAAGGCATTTCAACAAATGAAACACTATCAGCTGAAGTTGAATCCAGAAAAGTGTGCTTTTGGAGTATCAGCTGAAAAATTTCTGGGGTATTTAGTCCACAACAAAGGAATACAAGTTGACAAGAACAAAGCTAAGGCTATTATTGAAGCCAAACGACCTTCTACCAAGAAGGAGTTACAAAGGTTTCTTGGTCAACTAAATTTCCTTCGAATATTTATATCTAACACTGCAGGAAAAACTAAAATTTTCTCTTCTTTGTTAAAACTGAAGGAAGGGGAGGAATTCAAGTGGTCTAGGGAATACGATGAAGCCTTCAAAGCCATCAAGAGGTATTTAGCCAACCCTCCTGTGTTGGCACCTCCTATCAAAGGAAAGTCAGTAAAGTTGTACCTAGGTGCAACACAAGACTCAATAGGAGTACTGCTTGCTCAAGATAATGAAGATGGCAAGGAAAGAGCAGTTTATTATTTTAGTAGGTTTTTAAACTCTTGTGAATGCAAGTATGCTGCAGTAGAGAAATTATATTTAGCCTTATTTTATGCTTCCAAGAAACTCAGGCATTATATGTTGCCTAGGGTAACTTATATTATTTCTCAAACTGATGTAATTAAGCACATGCTTTCAAAACCAATGCTTAGTAGGAAGATTGGGAAATAGATTGTGTCTTTAATTGAGTTTTGTCTTGAATATGTACCTCAAAAATCAGTAAAAGGCCAAGCATTGACCAACTTTTTGGCCGATCATCCCAATGAACATGAGACACCAAGAGCATTGGAGGCTAGTATGGTTGAAGTCAAGCTATGGAAATTATGGTTCGATGGATCAAGAACTGTTCAAATGGCTAGAGTGGGCATAATTCTGGAATCCCCCCAAGGCATGAAAACCAAATATGGTTTTCGACTCAGTGAGAGACAGTGCTCTAATAACCAGGCGGAATATGAAGCGTTGATCATAAGATTAGAAATTTTACATAAATTAAGAGTTAATGTTGCTGAAATCTTTGGAGATTCTCAATTAGTGATTAACCAGCTGAATGGGCAATTTAAATGTACCAGTCCAGTGCTGACAACTTATTATCAACATGTTAGGAAGCTGATGGATCAATTCTTTATGCTTACTTTGACTTATATCCCTAGATTCTTCAATGAAGAAGCTGATGAAATAGCTCAAAGGGCATTTGGTTTCAGAGTTTTGTCAGAAAATGAAAGAAAATTTTGTTAATTAACTTTGAGAAAATCTCTGCCTATGTTAAAAAATAGATTGACTGGTTTCGAAGTATTAGAAATTGATGTTCCTACTAGTCAAAATGTTGATTGGAGGCATGCATTGATCGAATACTTAACCAAACCAGACGGTGTTGCAGACAAGGCAACCAGATTGAGAGCAATAAATTATATTATGTACAACAACGAGCTATTTAAAAAGGGAATGGATGGCCTTCTTTTAAAATATTTAAGCAAGGTAAATGCATTCAAAGTAATGGCTGAAATCCATGAAGGAATCTGTGGAGCACATCAAGCTGGCATAAAAATGAGGTGGTTAATAAGGAGGTATGGGTACTACTGGCCTACCGTCCTCAAAGATTGCATAGATTATGAAAAAGGATGTCAAGCTTGTCAAAAAACAGGCCCACTCAAGTATTTGCTAGTCACAGATTTACAGTACGTAATAAAACCATGGCCTTTTAGGGGATGGGCTATGGATATGATTGAGATGATTTATCCTCCTTTATTGGAAAAACATAAATTCATCCTAGTGGTCATTGATTATTTTACGAAATGGGTGGAAGTCCAAGCTTATTAGGAGGTCAAATAAACCCACGTCATCGATTTCATAAAAGGGATCATATACAGATTTGAAAGCCCTCAAACGATAACAGTGGATAATGGTTCCATATTTGAAGGAAAGTTGGTAAAGAATTTTGCTAATAACCATGAAATTTCATTAATATATACTAGTACTTATTATGCTCAGTCAAATGGTTAGCCAGAATCAACTAACAAGATTATCAAAAAGGGGGATCCAAAGAATGGTGGATCAAAACCCAGAAGTTTGGCATGACCTGTTACTCGATACGTTATGGGCGTATAGAAATACAAAAAGGACTAGCACAGGTAATACTCCATTCGCATTAACGTATGGACATGATGCCGTGCTGCCTATGGAGATCACTGTGAGATCTCAAAGAGTAGCATTTCAAAATGATTTAGATACAGGGTCTTATCATCAAGCCATGCACATGGAATTGGAAGATATTGACGAAGTTAGAATAAAAGTCTTAAATCAAATTATGTTACAGAAGGCAAGGATAGCGAGGAGCTATAACAAAAGAGTTGTTCTTCAAAGTTTTGATGAAGGAGATCTTGTATGGAAAGTTATCCTCCCTATCAGAGATAGGAGAATTAGAACAGACGGATTAGGAAAATGGGCACCAACGTGGAATGTGCCTTTTCAAATCCATAGAGTGTTGAAAGGGGGAGCATATCATTTGAGAACTTAAGTGGTTATGTTCATCGAAGAAAGATAAATGGAAGACATCTGAAAGCTTATATTCCTTCTATATGGGAATCTTTCCATAAAAGGTAGCTTATGAAGAATGAGTTTTTTCGTTTATATAACCAGATTTATCCCTTAGTTGGGATTTATTATTTGTTTTGTGGAAAAGTTAGCCATTTTTGGAATATATCCAAAAGCAGAACTTGAACTTGAGTTGTTGGTTGCATAATGGTGTGGTTTTGACTGATTTGGTGTTCAGGGACTTTTCTTTGGAGTTCTTTAATACAATCATGTTCAACAAAGTTGCCATACTAGCGTTTGAAGCCACAAAAAATCAAGATTTACCAAGTAAGATTTCATTGTATTTACAAAAAAAAAAAAAGGAGAGAAAACATAAGAAAGCCCAAATGGGTTTAAAACAGACCCAAGTGGATCTGAACAAAGAAACAAAGATCTGCTAAGATCTTCATAAAAAAAAAGGGACATACTCTGGCCCAGAAGCAAAAGTGAAGATCATTGCTGATCCTCACAGTCCCAAAGGAGAATCTTTAAGAAGATCCTCCCTCCGGAGGACTTTTTGCCTCATGAGCCGAGAGGACGGTTGTAAGATCACCCCAAGTCCTAGCCAGGCAGAGACGTGAAGCTGCTTCCACGCACACTAACTGGCTTCGAAGTTGGCTGATCTCACTTCGAAGGGCCTGAAGTTCAGTTTGAACGTCCCTTTTCAGCTTTGCAATCATGTTGGCCATGTTGGCCAACTCGCTCGTAAGGTTAGTAGGAGGAATTGGGTGGTCCTCAGCCATGATTGTTTAGTTGAAATGAGAAAGAAAAGGGATACAACGTTCTATTGACGTCTATGTGTATTTATAACCCAAAGGTGTACAGGAGATTCGCTTCAGTTATTACGAGCATTAATGAGGGGAGCTAGTTTGTTTGTCTCTTCGAAGTCAGCTGGATAGTGTAGGGTTTGCGCCTCTATGAGCCAGAGAGATTTCTGGGTTTGAGCCAGGCGTTTGAAGTCACAATAAGGGGCAGGCCCAAGATGGTTTTCCTAATTGTTTCAGGAAAGGAGTAAATTTGAGAGAAGAGTAAATTGACTCCAGCATTCCCATGTGTGTGGTGTCATTGCCAGTCAGGGGCAGGAATTGACTCGCGAATAGAGTTCGAAAGTGGTGGAATCTATTGGGAGTAGGGTCAGGCTGATCAAACTTAACCAGGATGGTACTAGTATTGGTGTTGGCAGGTTTTTCCTCCCATGTACCCCAATTGGACCCATCGAACGAGTTCGAACGGGTTAGGGAAGAATCCTAACCCGTGGGAGACGAGTCAGGAGTACAGAATGTTCGGTCGGAATGGGTTTTTCCTGCTAATATTCGAGGAGAATTTGGAGGAGATGTTTGAGATGAGTGGGATTGATGATCGAGGTTTTCTAGGACTAGGTTGATTTCTGCAAGAGAGTTCATAGACGAAAGGCTTCTTAGCAGAGAAAACTTAATTTCGAAAGGGTTTTGAGAAGTAATGTGATTCGTTAAAAACCCTATCATTGATTGCCATTTAAAGGAAAATAATTGTAGTTATCTTTGGGAAGCTCAATAGACGTGCATGGAAATAAGTTTCTATCATGCTTCATGCATCCGTATTTGAAGGGACATGGGCAGAGTACGTGTGCCATTAACATTTATTTAGCTTAAATAAAATATTAATGCGGAGGGTGTGTTTACATCCTAAAATACGCCACTCAATGAGAAAATTATACGTGGCACCAAATGGTGCATTAGCCAAACAGAATATGTCCAAATTAGACCCGAAATATAGAGGATTATGAGGTTTAATGGTGATGCTATTTTAATACTAAATGGTATCGTTTTGATTAGAACTGGCGACGTTTGGATAGCAATTAGAAATGATTTAAAAAGTGATTGAGTTCAACCGTTGATTAATCCTTAGGATCATCGAACGTTTCCATTGCTGCCTTAATTTATAACGGAAATTGGACGCGATTGCAGGGAATCATTTGGGAAGCCAGTCGTGTGACACTAATTCACGTTGCATAAAAACATGAGTACAACGATCCAGAAAAAAGCCACGAACACCATTATAGAAGCATGAAGAGAGAGAAGAATTCTAGAAATATCAAAGTAACTGTTCGAATGCCCCTTTCAACCGATTTATGTGGCAAACGTGGGCATCAACCAAAGTTGTGGAGATAAAAAATCGAAGGCAGACCCAGCGTCTATAAATAGAAGAGTAAAGCAAAGAGAGAAGCCCCCGACGAAAATTTATATCATCTGACAATTCATACAAAATGATTGCTCAGAGATTTATCGTAGATTAGTGCTTAGATTAGTTTAGAATATGATCTTTTTGTAAGTTGAAGGCTTATTTGCATGTAAGACTACTTTCGATTAAATTCAAATTCTCTTATTTTCTTTTAAGTTTTTTCTTACCAGAGAATAGTTGATTGTAAGTCCATTTTCGATTGAATTCAGTGTGCTTATATTTCTGCATTATTCTTGACAAAATCTCAAGAGTGCTTGCATACAAACTTACCTTTGATTAGATTTAGGTTTGTTTGTGTTCAATCATCTTTTTTGATTCGAAAAGTGTCAATCTTTTATTTGATTGATACCTTAAGGAAAAATCCTCTTAGTTGAGGTAATCGAATGGATAACACAGTTTCCTGATCCAAATTAGTTGTTTCAAATCAAGTTGAAAAGAATAATTTCTTTTTTGAAATCAGTTCTTTTCTGACACGCTCGCACACAATTATTTGCCATTTAATTGAGCTAATTCAGCTCAAACAGCAGCATGAAGCTGCACAGTACAGTCCCCCAGTCCCAAATATATACACAAAAAAATGGAGTGTTTGGATCGGCTACCTATACACATTGGATGCCGTTGATTCTTGCGTTGGCCCACTTGATTTTTTTTTTAGAATTTTTAAACTGCTCGGATCAACCGTTCGGTGACTGGAATGGGTCCAGTGCGCCGTTGGAAATTCGGTCGGGATCCCTCCTGTCGGGAAGTGTAGCACCTCTCAACCAAATAACGGTCCAAATGATGTGAAAGGACCACAAACTCGATTATTGAGGTCTCGTTTCGCTTGGGCTATAACTCGTCTGGACTGGAAAATTGCCCAAATCCGTCTTTAGATTCCAATGCTCGGCCCATATTTCTTCCTCCCAAAAATTCGCCATTTCATACGGAGGGGAGAGAGAGAGAGAGAGAGAGAGAGAGAGAGAGAGAACCCGATCTACTGACGGGAAGGACGAGCTTCGTCTCTCATCAGAACCATAGCCCAGTAAAAACTTTCAACGATGGACGAAACCCTAGTTCCTTCGGATCCTCAACCCACCGACGAAGTGATGAACGAAGTTCAGCAAAACCCTAATAAAAACCCTTCCGAGTCCGAATCAGATTCCGACGACGAGGCACAGCAAACCGTCCAAATAGAAACCATAGAAATCGAGCTCTCAAATAACCCGGTCAACTACGACGCTCACGTCCAAGTACGTGTACACTTCCTTCCTCTGTTCTCTTAATCCATTATTATTAGTATTGGTTGTGTTTTTTTTTTTTTTGTGTGTGGGTTGATTTGGTGTGGGGTTTTCTTGTTCTTGTTCTTGTTCCAGTACATAAGAGCTCTAAGAAAGAAGGGGGACATTGAGAAGCTAAGGAAAGCAAGGGAGGCCATGAGCGAGTTGTTCCCGTTGAGTCCTGCAATGTGGCAGGACTGGGCTAAAGATGAAGCCTCTCTGGGCTCTGGGTAATTTGTTTTCGTTTTGTTCCGTTCCATTTTCTTTTCTTCCTTGCAATTTCAATCATTTGCTTATGTGTGTGTGAGCGATACATGATGCGATGCATGGGAAGGGAGAGTATGGGAAAGGGAGAGAAGGAAGATTTAGGTGAAGCATTAGCAATCAGAAGTGGATTTTTCTTTTTTCTTTTTTGAAATGTTTTAAAAAAAGAGGGCTTTAGCAAATGGACTACAGCTCTATAATATGCTAGCATCAAGTGATGACGAAGAAACACCACTAAAAAAGGTAGAGTAGTTAATTGAAGCAGTTCAAAGAGGAAGTGGAGGAGAATGGTGGTTATAGAAGGTGATGTTTGGTTACTGTAATGCTAATTGACAAATGTGTCCCCAAACTCTCAACGTGCATTTGACATTAATTTGCCGGTAATAGTGGATTTAAAAGTGTGAGCCAGCTGTACACACAAAACATTTGCTCTCCCAATATATGTTAGAATAGGTAGTAAGATATTCGCATAAATATTGCATGTGGCATATCTTATTTAACTGCAGTTTCCTATTAGTTTTAAGGCTCTGTGGATATTGAGGTCCACAAATGTTGCTTCATGAATCAGGATATCGTAGTTCAGGAAGTTGTTTGAAATTAAAATTTGGATTAATTCTTTGTTTTTCTTAGGACTAGTGTTTAAGACCAAAGAGGTGGGCAGTAGAGGTGTCAGTCGAGGGAACAAGCACACTGTTATGCTGCAAAATAGAACTATGAGGAGCCCTTTTGGATGACACTGAGCCACATCACCAACACCCTTGCTATATCCACCAATTTCAAATGAAGGGATTGGACATTTACTTGGAGATTTGATTGAAATTTAGAACTGACAGCATGGATATGTATTTTGAAGTTGAGTTTGGGAGCTCTATAGAGCTTTATTGTAGTACTAAGGATCCTAGGAAATTTTTTTCTTTGACCTCATATCCATCACAAGGCACCTATAGCTAAACCTCCTATATTTCTGTTGAAATTGAGCATTATATGTCCTCATTCAAAATCCATAGCTGTTCAAACAGAACCTTAGTTGTTACTCATATTAGGATTCTTGTGATTTTCATGTGTCTCTTATCTTGTGATCGTGTTGTTAGTCTTTACGGGTTGCTATTGGTGTACTTACCTCTTCACTATGTTCGTGCACATTTCTTTTGGGATTAAGCAAATAATCACAGCTTGTAACTAACTTATCCAATGTGAAGTGGTAGGATGAACAAAGTTGTGTGAATGAAGACCTTATTCTTCAATTGGAACTTTTTCTCCATAGGATTGGGCCATGTTGGCATTGCAACGGGGAAAAAATAAAGTCTATATGCTTGCCATTTATTTTTCATGCCATTTCTTGCACTACACTTTCATTATACAATAGAATGATATGGTAAGTGCCTTTGTAGCTTTTATGATACTAACATTTAGAATTTCATCTAATATATTACTTCAGGGAATTTGGTCTACTATTTAACCTTTCAGGATTTTTTTTCTTGTCTTGTTAATCGGATCATGTAATTTACTCTTTTATTCGGCTGTCATAGACTTACTCTTTTATTGTTTCTAGGGTTATCACACGATTCACACCCACAAACACCCCTAGACAGACACCTATATATTATTTAGTTTTTGTTGAGTTTTTGACGGGGGACATTCTTTTTGCAGTTCTGAATCCTTTCCTGAAATTGAGAAGCTTTATGAGTGCGGTGTGTTCGATTATCTGGTTAGTTCCATACTTACAATGAACTTGACATGATATTTTAACTTCAATGTTTTCATAAAGGAGAACTGAAAAAATATAGATAAAAAAGAGCACTTACAATAGTGCAACAATTTAGTTTTAGGAATATTGTTTCCTCATGGTATCCATGTTTCTTTAGGATATATGAATCAAATTAAATGGTGACAATAAGTTAATGCCAATTGTATACAAAACAATAAAGATTGTGATGAAGACGTTATCTATTTCCTCGTGTAAAGCGAACTGTAAGAATTGCTACAATAGGGATTAACAACTCCCGACTAGAACCGTAGAAAACGAAGTACTTTTTATCATAGACGAAGGAACTCTATATACCATCTAGTTTTGGCTCACAAGTCATCATAAAATATTTTTCTTAAATTGGACCAAGTAGAAGCCAGTTCCTGCTAAAAAAGGACTCTCTTTCATAGTTTGAAGACAGGATACGTTTTCTATTTCTTAAAAATAGAAAAAGCACATTCAGTGAAGTGATGCGGATGAACCATCCTATTCTTGCATCAAAGATCTTATCATTTCCGAAGGAGCTTGAGTTACATCTGTTTCCTGTACCACAGTATGTAAATATTGTTAACTAGAATCCTAGAGCCCCATTCATGTTACTCATGTGAGACTCACATAGAGTGCAAACATTCGACCCTGCTGCATCAAATGAACTAGGCTCCTTTGTATGATAAGAGTCCAAAATACAAATAAATTTTGGTTCATGAAGAAAAGCAAAGGTCATGGTTTGTGGGTGTGGTTTCATGTGGAGACAAGTATGTTTGGTTGGGCCCCTTATAAAGTCTCGCATTTTTGTGAAAAAGGATGCTTATGAGAGGAATTTTCCTATTGACATTCTGCTTAAGATGCACCGGCTTTTAGTAGTTAATTGGTGCTGCATTTGCAAATCTGATGTGGAGACGGTTGGCTATCTTCTTGTAGGTTTGGTCAAAGTAATAGGTCGTTGACTAAAGGGAAGACTTTGACCAACCACTCACAAAATGACACGTGGAGATGACAAAGAAAGGGGGGACACGTAGTCGATCCTGCGATAAGAGCCTCAGCGCCAGATGGCGCGAGGACTGCCCTGCGCATGAGCATAGCGCGCGATGGGCTTTATGGAAACCAAGTAAGAGATTAATAGGATTAAGAGAGCAAAAGATAGAGTGGTCGCGTAAAGGGAATCAGTTCGCGTAGGCCCCGGGACGCCAAAGAGTGCGAAAAGGACAGCCAAAGAGTGCGAAAAGGACTGAGATATCTAAGTACTAATTGAGATAAGTAGAGCACGTCCCCCGGTCAAAGGCAGGACCAAAGGGTCTACCAAGGATGCGATCGTTGCGGGTTGCGACCCTGCTCTAGCGGGAATCGAGGTAAATTTAGTGGTTTGGTGGCTAAGGAAAAGGGGTCCGTCGCAGGGTGGCGCGCGGTAACCCGCGTGCTAGTGCGCGCATGATGACGTCATCCTCGCGACCTCGGGAACAGAAGGGACACGTGTCGAGATTAGATCAAATCACCCTGGGAACCAGCTCAGAACTAGAGGCCTATAAATAAGGGAGCGACATTCCTTTTTTGGCACGTACGGACAGAGACAGAGGACTAGAAGGTGTTGGACTAAAGAAGGAGAACATTCTTCTTGGATCAATACTACCTAATCCATTTGGGTAACCCGTATACGACATGCTGCCTTTGTCCTTTCTGTTCTCGCGCCCCTTTTCTTCACCTCACTAGATTATTCCTCTCTCCCCTCTTCTTTTAACCACTAGCCAATCACACCTCTCCAGCTCACGTAAGACTTCCACGTCAGCTACCTAGTGCAAAACACGAACCTACAACAGGCGACTCTGCTGGGGAGGTGTGTTTTGTCTCGTGGTTAATCCTTGATTAGAAAACCCATTTTCGTAATCATGAGTGGCAAGGGTATCGCTCACAATGACTATGTCACCCTCGAAGAGATCGCGGAGACCACTAGTGCTGATGTGGCTGCCCAGGCTCTCAAGCTTGTGCAGAATGGTCAGCAACAACTCCATGATACTCAGAAGCAATTGCTCGCAGCCCTGCAAGGGCTCACACAGGCCATTACTGGCACTTTGCCCAGGCTCGCTGCCGCCGGAGGGGAGGTTCCCCAGCCGATCTAGGTTGGGGAGAGTGGCCCACCCTCGGTTATTTCATCGTAGGTGACCCCGTCCGTACCGCCCGCCAGTCTTGGCCCGGCCCCATCGCTCATTTTACAGCCCCACTCATTGCAGGGTGTCTTGGTTGGAGGCGTCGCTGGGGACTTCGCCTCTAGTGGCCACAAGCAACCGGTCGGTGAACATACCAGCCCTTCTGCCACGGCTGTTGTCACCCCACCCGCGGGCCCCGTTTCTCACCTTAGCTGACGTTCAGGCCCTCTTACAGAAAGAAAAGGCCAAAACTGTCTTACCATCCCTACCCCCTCCGGATATTCAGCCACCTTACTCAGTGGCTATCCTGGCCTTGCCTTATCCGGAAGGCTATACTCCACCCAAATTTATTAAATTTGATGGCAAAGAGGGCAGCGCACAGGAGCACGTTGTCCACTTTATTGAATCCCTTGGTGTGTATGCTGTTGATACTAACCTTCGCTTGCGTGAGTTCTCTAAGTCGCTCACCTCGCGCGCGTACACCTGGTACGTTAATCTTGAGTCGTATTCCATTGCGACGTGGGAAGAGATGGTCAACAAGTTTTATGCAAAGTTCTTCAGATGCGCGAAAAGGTGACCTCTATCACTCTTACTAAGGAGACCCAGGCATACAGTGAGGACATCGTTACCTACATCAAGCGGTTCTAGGATCGCGCTGTCGACTGCACCGAGTCCATCAAAGAAAGTCAGTTGGTGGAAATTTGCATTAGCGGTATGATCAGCGATTTTCAGGTTTATCTTATCAACCTGAAACTTGCTACTTTCTCCGCGTTGTTAGAATCTGCGTACAATCTGCGCTCTGTGGTCAAGCCGGTCAAAAAGGATACCTGGAAAGGCAAAACTACTGCTTCTGCTGCTACCACGACAACCGTGTGGAAGCATCAGGGGCAACGGGAAGAGAAAGGAAAGGGACACCTATGGGCCTGCTCCTGACTACCCTTGTAGTTTGGAAGAGGTCAAAGCCTTGGTGGCCGCTTGGGTCGTGGATGGTGAAATCAAATTGCCTGACGTAGAGCACGAGCCCTCGCGATGAGATTGCGAAAGCCTAGAGTTTTGCATTTTTCATAGCCACACAACATCCCACCAGTGATTGCTGGATGTTGAAGAGGATTTTTCGACGAAAGCAACAGGCCAATGAGCTCCGAATTGGCCAGCGCGATGTGCGCGAGGAGCCCTTCCCGAATCACAGGAACCACGAGGTGAACAGAGCTGGATGCTACCCTTTCATGTATAGTGATGATGAAGATCAAGACGATTGGGTTTGCATGGCCTCTTGTTGTGAGATCACTGAGGATTTCGCGAGTTGTCCAACCCCCATGGTCACTTCTGACCCAAATTCTTCGGCTTCTGACCCAAATTCTTTGGTTAAGACGTTGTTGGGTAGTACGAAGTTTGAAGCTTTTTTCGACGGATTTGGTTTTACGCCCGCCGCGCGTCTTGAAATGACGCAGGCCATTGTCAATATAGCTGCAGTCCATCATGAGGCGTGCATGTCAGCTGAAGGATCAGTCCCACGCACTATCAGAAAAGATTCCAATGCCATTACCTTCATAGAAATTGATAGGCGAATCCCTTTTCCCGACAATCGGCCCCTGTATGTTACTGCAAGCGTTAATGGAGTGGAATTGCGGCGCGCCTTCCTCGATGGTGGAGCTTCTATCAACCTTATGCCCCTGACAACTTTCAGGGCAATCGGAATTCTTGAAAATCGCATAGTCAAAACTCCCATCGCTATCACAGGCTTCGGCGGTGACAAGAAGGAATCCTTGGGATACGTAGTGGTGGACCTTGCTTTGGGTCCCATCCGCGCAGCCACCAAATTTCATATCATTGAGGCTGACCCCATCTACCACATCATCTTGGGGCGCAGTTGGATGCACAGATATGCCGTTGTTCCTTCCAGTTATCACCAGTGCTTGAAAGGAGTCTGGGCCGGGAAGAGAATCACCGTGCACGCCTCAGAGAAGCCGTTTGATGTCCACGAAGCACACTTCGCCGATGCAGTATACTTTATTGAGTTGGGAGAAACTTCTCAAGCAATTGTTGCTAAGTTGAGAGGTGTAAAGCTCCCACGATGGGAGGATATCATACCTGAGTCGGATGCGCGGAAAGGCAGCCCTGTTGCGACAGACATCGCTACCCCCAGAAAAATCAGGAAAGTGAGAGAGGGGGGGAAAGTGGTGTACTGTTTATGACGGTGCGCCGGGGTAGCAGCCAGCCGTGGAACCGCTGGCCCCAGCGAGGCATCCAGCGCGAATGGTGAAGAAGTCATTTCCGAACTAGTACCCGCCCCTGAATGCATGCAAGACGTGCCGAAGCCACAACAAGAGCTTCTAGAAGAGTTTGATTTGAGCAATAGAGACGGGCCCAGGAGGCCTATTTTTATCAGCAAAGCGCTAGATAAATGATTCAAGGAGAAGTTGATCGCACTACTGTGTGCGTACGCGAACGTGTTCGCATGGTATTACGAGGAAATGCCAGGATTAGACACCACGATGGTTACACACCATCTGGACGTCTTTCCGAATTCAAGGGTAGTCAAGCAATCCCAGCGAAAGTATCACCCTAACTTAGAGGGGAAAATCAAAGAAGAAGTGGAAAAGTTGCGTAAAGCCGGGTTCATCCGTGCGATCTAGTACCCAGACTGGCTCGCCAATATTGTACCCGTCAAAAAGAAGAATGGTCAAGTGAGGGTCTGCGTAGATTTTCGCGACATCAATAAGGCTTGCCCCAATGATGAGTTCCCACTGCCCCACATCGACACGCTGGTAGATGCCACATCGGGCCACCAAATGTTCTCTTTTATGGATGGATTTAGTGGATATAATCAAATTAAAATGGCACCCGAGGATGAAGAAAAGACGGCATTTCTAACCCCTCTCGGTAATTTTTATTATCTTGTTATGCCCTTTGGGCTAAAAAATGCAGGAGCAACCTACCAGCGTGCCATGACAGCTATATTCCAGATTTGATTCATTGAATCGTAGAAGTCTATGTTGATGATTTGGTTGTAAAATCCAAACAGCAGCAGGATCATTTAGCCGATCTCGAGGCAGTATTCAAACGCTATAGGAAGTTCCAACTCAAAATGAACCCCTTAAAATGTGTTTTCGGCGTAACAACTGGGAAGTTCCTCGGGTTCTTTGTCCATCGACATGGGATCGATGTTGATGGGGCAAAAATTTAGGCCATTCGAGATATGCCCCCACCGCATTCTCAAAAGTCCCTAAAACATTTTTTGGGAAAGGTTTCCTATTTACGCAGGTTCATACCTGCGCTGGCAGAGATCACGGCACCATTTGAAGATTTGCTCAAAGGCACGGCCCCATTTTAGTGGACAGCTTTTCATCAGGGAGCACTTGAGAAAATCAAGGCGGTTTTGGCAGCGCCACAAACTATGGTTGCACCACAAGTAGGGAGGCCGTTGATATTATATCTAACATCTACCCTGAGTTCCATCGGGGCCCTACTGGTGCAAGAGGTAGATGGGCTGGAGCGCCCAGTCTACTACATCAGTAGGAAAGTTCATGGCTTAGTTGTAGGAACCTTCAACTATGCCCACGTTTCTTTGACGGAAACGTGCTTCCGCGTTCCCGTTGATGGGAACTCCAACTCGTCCCAATGATGACGGGAACTCGTTCCTGTAAACTGAGCAATAGAATTAGAAAACCCAAAAGAACTAGGTTATTTTCTCATTACGTTAGTTTATACAAAACTAAGAGAATAATTACACTGAGACCCTTATCTTCTAATCTAATTACACAAGGGCTCAATTACACACTAATTACACATACACCCATAACTTAACACTCCCCCTCAAGTTGGTGCAAAGATATCAATCAAGCCCAACTTGAACACAGCAGGGTGGAGACTCTTGCTACCAAGTCCTTTTGTGAATACGTCAGCCAATTGATCCTCCGATTTCACAAAAGGCATACATATCAACCCATCACTCAGCTTCTCCTTGATGAAGTGCCTGTCAATCTCTATATGCTTCGTTCTGTCATGTTGGATAGGATTATGAGCAATATTGATGGCAGCTTTATTGTCACAGTAAAGTTTCATAGGACTACTATCAGAAATTCCCAAATCACGTAACAAGGTTTGGAGCCACAAGAGCTCACAAACACCATGAGCCATAGCTTTATACTCTGCTTCTGCGCTTGATCTGGCAACCACTGATTGCTTCTTACTTCGCCAAGTGACCAAATTCCCTCCAAGGAAAGTACAGTAGCCCGAAGTAGAGCGTCTATCATCCACAGATCCAGCCCAGTCAGCATCAGTGAAAACCTCCAACCGCAGGTGACCATGATTAGAGAACAGAATTCCTTTCCCTGGAGCTGACTTGAGATACCTCAAGATACGATAAATTGCATCTAGATGTGGAGTACGAGGATCATGCATAAACTGACTAACAACACCAACTGCATAAGTAACATCTGGTCGAGTATGAGCTAAGTATATCAGTCGACCCACCAGTCGTTGATACCTTTCCTTATCAGTGTGCTCTCCCACATCTCCACTAAGATGATGGTTAGCCTCAATAGGAGAATTTGCAGATCTACAACCCAACATACCTGTTTCTTCCAAAAGATCAAGTATATATTTCCGTTGGGAGATAAAAATACCTCTATCAGACCTTGCCACCTCCATCCCTAGAAAGTATCTCAGTGATCCTAAATCCTTAATTTCAAACTCTTGAGCCAGATTAGACTTAAGATTAAGAATCTCGTCCACATCATTGCCTGTCATTATTATATCATCAACATAGACAATAAGGACAGCAATCTTACCAGCAGCCCCCTTGATGAACATAGTATGATCTGCATGGCTCTGTTTGTATCCAAACCTCAACATAGCCTTCGAAAATCTGGCAAACCAAGCCCTAGGTGACTGCTTCAACCCATAGAGAGCCTTCTTCAACCTACAGACCTTTCCTTCAGTTTCAGAGAGAGAAAAACCTGGAGGTATATCCATATATACCTCCTCCTCTAATTCACCATGAAGGAATGCATTCTTCACATCAAACTGTTGTAAGGGCCAATTCAAATTTGCAGCACATGATAGTAGGGCTCGTACAGAGTTCATCTTTGCTACTGGAGCAAACGTCTCCTCATAATCAATACCATAGGTTTGAGTAAAACCCTTGGCAACAAGTCTCGCCTTGTACCTCTCAATAGTACCATCAGAATTTTGCTTAACAGTGAAAACCCACTTGCATCCCACTGATTTCTTCCCTTCTGGAAGTGATACTAGCTCCCAAGTGCCATTCTTCTTCAAAGCTCTCATCTCCTCTACCATAGCTCCTTTCCACTTAGGTATCACCAGCGCATCCTGCCAATTTTGTGGAATAGATATAGAAGAAAGAGACGAAACAAAGGCATGGTACGAAGGAGATAAACGATCATAAGAAACAAATTGGGAGATAGGATGTAGGGTGCATGATCTGATACCTTTCCGAAGAGCGATAGGAAGATTATCAGAATCAATAAAAGGAGGTTCAATGGGAGAGGATTCATTACCAGATGAGTCGGCTGAGGAATCCAGAACTGGAGCAGGCAATTGTGATTGACAAGGTGGCATCACACAGGGGAGCTTTCCATTTTTTCGTCTAGTTCTAGTATAGACTTGCAAATCAGGCCTTTGCCATCGTTGTGATATGTTGTCGATATCACCACCAATGTCATGTGTTGCTCTTTCTGCAGATATTGGTTCCTCTTCAGAGTTTCCCTTCTCCCCCTCACCATGATTAGAAAATAATTCCTCCCCCTGACCATGACTATAAACCTCCCTCATCTCTTCCTGCCTATGCCTATGCTCCCCCTGAAGAGATGGAGTGGAGGGAGAGTAAAAAGGGGCTGTTTCCCAAAAAGTGACATCCATAGAAACATAAAATTTCCTAGAGGACGGATCATAACACTTATAGCCCTTTTGGGTAGGAGAGTACCCAATGAAAATACATTTATAGGCTTTAGGACCTAACTTGCCACCAAAGGGATGAGGAGCATGAACAAAACATACACAACCAAAGACTCTCGGAGGAAGAGTCATGACACGAAAACTACCAGGAAGACACTCAATGGGAGTTTTGAAGTGGAGAACATTGGATGGCATACGGTTAATAAGATAAGTTGCAGTCAAAATCGCTTTGCCCCATAAATATTTAGGAACATTCATGGTAAATAACAGAGAGCGAGCAACCTCAGCAAGATGACGATTTTTGCGTTCAGCAACTCCATTTTGTTGTGGAGTGTCAACACAAGTCGTTTGAAAAAGAATGCCATTTTCATCCAGAAAGGTCCGAAAATTCCTATCAATATACAGTGCCATTGTCACTACGTAGGATTTTTATATTCGCATCAAATTGGGTGCGCACCATCGCATGAAAAGATTTAAAACAAGAAAAGACTTCACTCTTTGATTTAAGTAAATACACCCAAGTAACACGAGAATAGCAGTCAATAAAAGTGACAAACCAGCGAAAACCTTTAAGAGAGGTAATAGGGGAAGGACCCCAAACATCAGAATGAATAACCATAAAAGGAGAGGCACTCCGTTTATTAATAGGTGCATAAAAAGAACGTCTATGTTTTCCAAGCTCACAAGCTTCAAAAAAAACTGACTCCTAGAACAATGCTTAATTAAAGTAGGAAAAAGTTTCTCTAAAATTCCAAAAGAAGGATGACCCAATCTACGGTGCCACTGATATAACATAGAAAGAGTTGAACTCGTATCCGCTTGCAGAGCACGATCACATGACATAGGTGATCGAGGTGCAGACTCCAAAAAATAGAGGCCATCCTGTGCTTTACCACTGCCAATCACTTTGCCTGTGTCCAGTTCCTGAAAAACACATTGAGTAGGAAAAAAGGTCACCGAACAATTTGCAGAACGAGTAAGACTACTAACGGACAAAAGGTTAGTGGCAAAGTTCAGAATATGTAGAACTGAAGAGAGGGAAATAGAGGGAGAATAGTGAACGGAACCTTTCCCTGAAATAGCAGAGAACGAACCATTTGCTATCCTGACCTTATCCTTACCAGAACAAGTAGAGTAAGAATCAAATACAGAGGAACAACCTGTCATATGATCTGAAGCACCGGAATCTATAATCCAAGGAATTGTAGAAGAGGCAGTAAAGGCACTAGCCGGAATACCTGTGTGAGCAAAATAGGAGGAAGTGGCACTTGCTGTAGAGGTAGGAGTGATAGTAGATGGAGAATCAGCCCGAGCCATTAGGCGTCTGAGAGCTTGCATCTCCCCCTGGGAAAAACCACTAATATGATCAGAAGAAGCCTGAACCCCAGCACTGAACCCAGAATCAGACAAGGTAGACTCCGAAACATGGGCCTGAGCCTGAAAACGCATGGAACCACGACCTCGACCACCACGTCCACTCCCTCGCCCACGAGAGGGACGACCATGTAACTTCCAACAGAAATCCCTGGTATGGCCGGTGTTGTGGCAATGATCACACCGGAGGGGCTCTCGATCAATAGGCCCACTGCTAGTACCAAACTGTGATGTACCACTCTGGGGAACAAGCCTACCCTGAGGAATGGCAACCAAGGCAGAACGCTCAGGAGTAGGAGTGTCCAACATAGCACCTCTCCTACTCTCCTCCTGCTGAACAATGGCATAGGCCTCGCCCAACGACGGAAACGGAATACGACCCAACACTTGCACTCTAATCGGATCATATTCGATATCAAGTCCAGCCAAAAAATCATAAACACGTTCCTTCTCTAACCGCTTTAACCAAGCAGCAGCATCAACAGCACAAACAGCCTGAAATCCCTGATAATAATCAAACTCCTGCCATGCTCCATTTAAGTCAGCAAAAAACACAGCGACGGAACGATGATTTTGTTCCAATGTACGGAGCTTCTTCCTCAATTCAAAACACTGGGCATCATTTCCTTGCTGGGAATAAGTTTGGGCTGCAGTAGTCCAAATCTTATGTGGAGTATCAAGAAGTAGAAAAGTATGACGAATATCAGCCCTCATAGAATTAAATAACCAGGTCATAACTAATGATTTTTGAGATTTAAATTTCTTCAGTTCAATAGCCTCAACAGGTGGACTAACAGGACCCTCAATAAATTCTGACATCCCTTTGGCCTCAATCGCCAAAGTAAAAGTACGAGACCAAATCAAATAGTTGGTACCATCCAACTTAATATGGCAAATATCTAGAGAAAAATTATCTTGAGTCCCTACACGACTCAACTCATCCTTACCACTAACGGAAGCCTTTTTTGGTTCCTCAGACATCTCAACAAAAAAAAATGCAGAATAGAGCTACAAAGCTTCTAAGTAATCTCAACCTTTGAATAAACCAAAAAAAAAACACGTTCAATGGTTTATTAACTTGGTCAAATATCAGATGTTCAACTTGCACCTGTTCCGAGAAATCAGAAAAAGCAACACAAGACTTATACTTTTTCCAAAGTTGTCTCTCAAGTTCCTTTTACCACCACCGTAGCGTGAGAGATCAGAGGGCCTGTTCCGAAAAAAAAACTTGGAACCTTAAATCCAGTCTGTTTCGAGATCGCCGGCGGTCAACGACGTTCGCCGGAGGTCGGCAAGTGAAGGCTGACTACGAAAAACTATCAGGAGTCTTGCTGGCGTGGTAGAGAGGTCAGAGACTGTCGGAAGACAGGTGAGAGATTCGTCAGAGCCTGATCGAAGGCAGACGATGTCAGGAAGAGAAGTCAGAGGACTCGTCGGAGCCTTATTGAAGGCCGACGATGGTAGAAGAGAAGAGTCCCAAGGTGATCGATTGCTCTGATACCATGTAAACTGAGCAATAGAATTAGAAAACCCAAAAGAACTAGGTTATTTTCTCATTACGTTAGTTTATACAAAACTAAGAGAATAATTACACTGAGACCCTTATCTTCTAATCTAATTACACAAGGGCTCAATTACACACTAATTACACATACACCCATAACTTAACAGTTCCTTACCTATATGGGAACTTACACCAAAAAACGGTTGAGAAACTTACGATTCAAGCTACAATTGGTACCTCTAAAGTTGTTTTGTTCTTGTTGGTGTGCGCATCATATCTTAACCTTCTAGAGTCATACTAATGCCTTTAACTTTTATGCCTACTTAATATGCACAGAGCTCTATTGTGTAATCATGTGCTATAATAAAAATGTTGAAATATAACTAGAAACTTATAATTTTAATAGTAATATTTTTTGTGGTAGAATAATATTTTTATATTGACATTTAACAATATAAAATTCTAAAATATATTTATAATTTTCCTAATCGCTCCCAATGGCGCTCCCACACTTCTATGATCATCCGCTCCCCCGTCCCCGTCCCCACTCCCGCTTCGTGTAACTAAGGTTCACGGAGCGGAAGAAAGATATACGCCTATAGAGCGCCACTGCTTGGCCCTCGTCTTCACAGCACAGAAACTGTGTCACTATTTCTTGTCTTTTCCTATACAGATCATCACCAAGTGTGACCCTGTCCGATACCTGCTGTCACGACCAGCCTTGACGGGACGAGTCGCGCGGTGGTTGTTAGCCCTTGCGGAGTTCGACATCACGTGTTACCCCACGCGCGGTCAAGAGTCAAGCATTGGCCGATCTGCTGGCCTAGTTTCCTAGTGGACAGTGCGAGCCCCTCGAAGAATCCTTGCCGGAAGATGATTTCGAAGCTCTAGTGACCCGTGCTGATGATGCGCGTTGGTCCCTAAGCTTCGACGGGGCCACATGAGGTCTTGGTGGCGCTGGGATCATACTCACGAGTGATCAAGGAGAAAAACTATACCTGGCATATAAGTTGAATTTTCCATGCTCAAACAATGAGGCGGAGTACGAGGCCTTGGTACTAGGGCTATTGGCTGCAAAAGAAAAGAAAATCAGTCGCTTGGAAAACGTGGGGGATTTAAAACTTATGATTCTGCAAATGGAAGGGGTATACGTGCTGAAGGAGCCATCGCTTGCACCATACAGAATGACAGTTCAGCACTTGATGAAGCATTTTTCAGAGGTTAGCATTATTGATGCCCTTGCTACATTGGGAGCAAAAATGCAGTTCAAAGAAGAGAAAGCATGCATAGCAATTGTGAAAAGGTTTGAACCATCCATGATTGAAGGAAAGAAAGAGAAAAAAGTCTCCAAGGATTGGCAAAATGCAATTAAATCGCAGCTAGCGGGGGAAGGGGGCACTATGGCACTCGCGGACCTATCTCAATTCGTCGTTCTGCGCGGAGAACTGTACCATCACGCCCCTTAAGGTTTGCTTGCGCGATGCGTTGGCCTAGAAGAAGCCAAAGAAATACTAGAGCAGGTCCATGAGGCTAGCTTCGGAGATAGTGAAGTGGCGCTATACAGGCGAGTTCAGAGGCGCGGCTACTACTGGCCAGATATGAAGAAAGACGCAGCAGCGGTAGCCAATGCTTGTGCGCGTTGCTCGCTCTATGCCGTTGAGCCGGAGCATTTCGCCACTTATATTGACGGACAAGAGGAGGATTGGAGGCAACCTTACATGGATTTCGTAAGAGAAGGCTCTCTTCCCACAGAAAGGAGGGAAGCCGCGAGGATCAGCCGCGCGGCCCGAAGGTTCTTTCTAAAAACACCCTGCTTTTTGGAAGAACGATTGACGGATTGCCCCTAAAATGTTTCAATGGAAGAGGCAGAGAAGGTATTACAAAAGATGCATGAAAGTGAACACCAAGGGTGGAGAAAATTGCATGAGCAGATGATTCACTTGGGCTATTACTGGCCCACCATGGAGAAAGACGCGCAGCGCCATGTCCTGAAGTGTCAAGCTTGCCATAAATTCGAAAACCTGATTCACTCCCCGTCTACTGAGCTCCATGCCATTCGCGTACCATACCCATTTCACACATGGGCCATGGATCTAGTAGGACCAATCACGCCTGCCTCGCGTACTCACAGGTGGATCTTGGCTGCAACTGAAATCTGTACTAAATGGGTGGAGGCTATACCATTGGGAAAAGCAACGGGAGTGGCGGTGTCACGATTCATCAAAGAAAATATTGTCTGTAGGTTTGGAATTCCCAAGGTCATCTTGTCGGATAATGGCACTCCTTTTGTCAATAAAAATGTGAGAAGATTGCTGGAGAAATATTCCGTGACACACCACACATCTAGCGCGTATTACCCACAGGGTAACGGGAGGCGGAGGCAACGAACAAGACATTGACAAGGATCCTCAGTAAGTTGCTGGATGAGTGCGGAGGGTCATGGGCCGATCACTTACCCATTGCCCTTTGGGCATACAGGACGTCAAAGAGAAAGTCCACTCGCCCGAGCCCTTTCAGCTTGGTATATGGCGCGGAGACAGTTCTTCCTGCGGAACTTAGTATCCCTTCCGCGCGAATGGCCCTCGCTATGGAAAACACTGACGAAACAAGGAGAGCGGAGCTTGAGGCACCGGAAGAAAGGAGGGACAGGGCCGCGCAGGAGCAAGAGAAGTATTGGGAGTTAGTGGCCAAGTACTACAACAAGAGAGTTGTCACGCGCACCTTCGCAGTGGGTGACCTAGTTTGGAAGTCAACTATGGCAGTTATGAGAAACTTGGAAACACCCAAATTCACCCCTAGGTGGGAAGGCCCTTATGAAGTTATCAAGGCTTCCGATAGCGAGTATTACCATTTAGCGCGTGTCAGTGATGGGTACAAGACCGGAGCGGTTAATTCCAAGTTTATCAAGAGATTTTATCCCTGAAGGCCGTGAGAGTCAGTTATTTTGTTGTTTTTTCTTTTGAGATCATTTGTGCTAGTTTCTTTTTTGCTTTTGAGATTGGTTCTTTTGAGATCATTTGTAAAAAAGTTGGTTATTTTGCGCGTGGTGTTCCAAGAGGCGCTAGATGTTGTTCCTTTCTAAGGAAGTAGAGTGAATTTCTTTGATGTTTTAAATTGCGAACAAGATGTATTGTTCGAATTTCGCATTGAATGAACAGAACTTGTCTTTTGTTTTAAGATGCATTTGAACTGGAAAAGTATTAATGAATTGCAAAATGACTCGGTAAAAAAGAAGATAAGTATTATGACGGGACTTAGAAGTTGCAAATAAATAATAAGTAAATAAAGAGTCATACAAAAAGAAAGAAAACAATAATAAAAAAAAGAGAGTACAGGAAACAACTATGGAGGCAGCAATTCCCCAAAAACAGTCATCTGAATTTAACTCATGGGGCGCTCCAGCAGCCAACTCCAAGTCATCCAATTGGGCCTCAACAAGCTCTCCCTCAATGTCGGCCATCTGTTTCCTTGTAGATTCCAGCCTATCTGTCAACACTCGGATCCTCTCTTGAACCTCTCGTCTCCTCGCAGCAGCCAGCACTTCAGCTCCCCGTTGGGTCATCCAGCCAAGGTCAAAACCCACCTGTGCAAGATCGAGGCTTAGGGCTTGAAGCTATTGTTGCATAACTAGAGTGAAAGCACGGACAGGGGTCTGATTCAAGTCGCGGACAGCATCATGGAGCAGTGTAAGGAAAGATCTAGCAGCAATCAAAGAGCGGCACCTGAAGTTCGCAAATGTTTCGGGGTGGACTAGCGCGATGGAGTTTAGAAGAGGAAAGTATACCTCATCCACGTGACCCGCGGGAAAATGACGGATCACCTCACGAGGCGTCGGAACCCTTTCCTCTTCAATTGTTTGCTTTTTGGTGTTTCGTGCTGCGTCCTCCACCGCGATATCCATACCCTCAGACCGTCCCCCTGTGTCAATTTGCATCACAGGAGGGGCATCCTCTTGCATATCTTCTGTGTAAATCTCTTCCTCCTGGATCTGCCCTGAGTGTGCCCCAGTGCTGATTTCCTCATGTTCTGATTCCTCGGCCATGGCACACCCAGCCAAGTCACGACCAAAATCACCCAAAGCCTCCCTGCCTCGCTCGTTTAATAAATCATCACCTGGTAAAAACCCTGTCACCCTTATCATGTATGACAACTCTGACTCGGTGAATTCTATGCCTAGATGCTCACCTCCTTCGAGATGGGCCTGTGACGACTGGGCCTGTGGCAGCTGGGCCAAAACAAGGGCTGGCGGTTCGGAGGTACCGGTGATTGAGTGACGAGTGAACTAGGCGGCACGCGCGGAAGGGCTGGTGGCATCCGCAATTAGATCAAGATTTGGGGAACGACTGGAGGCTTGGAGAGTCGAAGCATTGGATTGACCCTCGGAGACTACTATAGCTCGCTGCCCAAAACTCTCTGCATCGGGCGCGCGCGCAGGGGAGCTAACTTGCGCGGGAGGACAAGTACGTGAGGAGTCTGTTTGGCCCCCTGGTGTGACGGGATCTATTCGAGGGTTTCCCGTTGTAGATGTCTCTGCTCCATTTCGGTCGCGAGGTTCCCTGGCCAAATCTGCGAGGTCATCCTCCTCTTCATCTCTGAGGCGCTCGGTAGTGCTCCTCATATCCACATCGACTCCCCCCACTGATTCGTGAGTGTCTGCGTTGGGGTCTCTTCGCCCTCCTCTGAGGGCGCAGGTTGAGAAGAAGATCGATCTGGATCATCAGAGAAAGTAGAGTGAGTATAAGGAGAGTCCGCGTGACTTGGAGATGAGGAGGAGACTTTGATTGGCCCCCATGAAGGTCCTCAAAAGTGGGAGAAAATTCGAGCATACCTCCTACAACGGTAGATGATTGCTTTGCAGGGGTAATGTGCGCACGGGGTTCAGAAGGAGGCTGTATTATGTCTGTCGCTTCGCCTGCGCACCTCGTGACGGGGGAATCCTCAACCTCTATCACCTCCACTGTCTGCTGCGCGGGGGGAGATGCTGGCTGCGCAATTGGCGCGCCCTTTCTGGATCTCCGAAGCCCAACGGCGAGAGTCTCCTTGTCAGAATCTCCTTCCTCCTCGTACTCATCAACACCAACTGCTCAAGGAAAGAGGAAAACAAAAGAAAGAGAACACTTAGAACATGTAGTGTTAAGATAGTGCAAGATAGAAGTAAAAAGAGTCGGGCACGCGCATAAGAAACTTGGACAAAAGAAGGTTTACCTGCGACATGGCGAGGTGCGCAGACTGGAGGTGGGACCATAGGTGGTTCCACGGATCCTGCAGTGACCCCTTGCTCCAATTCGCGAGCTCGACGCTCCTGCTCGCGAGCTCGTCGCTCCTGCTCGAGCAAAATATCCCCGGCCTAAAGGCACAAATTGGAAGCGAGGAAGGAAAGTTATGACACTAAAAAAATTTTGGTTGTGCATAAATCATTAGCACCTAAAGAAATTTTATTGAACATACCGTGCGGATACGCTTCCGTGGACGCGTTGCTTCAATAGGAGGATCTTCTTCCTCCATTGCCCTTCGCATTACTCTCCCCCTTCGCATGTGACCAGCTTCCTGCGTTTGGGTCGATGATGGCCCAGCAGCTGCTGCAGCCGTAGGGTCCATGGGCATGCGCGATATAGGGTCCGCGACAGTAACATCCCATTGATTGAGCACCCCGCTAATCCTGACCCCGAGCTCTGGGAGAATGCAGCGATGTGTCTTGCGACTGAATGACGGATGGTTGGGCCGCAGGCGCACTTCCTTGAACAAATTGGAGAAAGGAGTCCAAATTCCTTCTCCAAGATAAGCGAAAGCTGGTAGTGAAGGCACCGGCGCAATCGAAGGTAGGAAGGATGGTGTTTTCATGGCCAACTACCAGGCTATCCAGGTTGGCATGAACGAAGCGGCCTTGGCTTTCAATAAAATCTTGGAACAAAGGGGCTGTGCTAGTGGTGGCCTGATCGTGGCCAAACTGTCTAGCGATCTTGTCTGCGCGGTAAACAACCGACTGCGAACCCTCTAGTGAAAGGACCGGAAGCCAACCCGGGAGAGAGGCGCAGTAAGAATTGATCACTGCTCGCGCAAGGTTGTTCGCGAGCCCTGCCGTAGAAAGTACCATCCGCAGGGGCAAAAAGAAGAAGTTATTTGTCATCCCCTTGAGCTGGACTGTATAGGGGCGCGGAAGGAAGTGCGTGCTGCCATCACAATAACTGCTGAGGAGAGCGAGCGAGGAGGCCCCAGACCACCGTTCGATCCAAAAGCGTCGCCTGCCCCGCGCTGGAGTCGTTGACGGCGATGGTGCGATGGCAGGGCAGTGCTCGAAGAAGAAAGCCAGAAGAAAACTAGAGTGGATCATGGAAATCATATCATAGCGGCCCAGTGACCGCTCCATGTCTGTGTGCACCCGGTCTAGGTGATTGAACAGACAACCAAGGAAGAAGGGGCCTAGTGCCACAGCCTCGCCCTGCGCGAGGCATGCCGCGAGAGGAAATACAAATGGGCTAACACTCTCCGAGGGGAAGTCTGGAAGTATAAAGTTGGAGAGGAAATATACCAGGAAGCCTGCCAAGTATAGGGGCTGGCGATAATGCATCCCAGCGACATACTCGGGGGAAGAGCTGGCAAGAATAGATTTTGGAGGCTGAAAGTCCTTGAAGAAAAGCCGAAGCCAGTTTCTCCACGAGGCCTTGCGTGGATTGGGTGGGGGTCTTTGCGTCCCATCTGGCTTGAATCGAGAACCGGCTTTCTTTGCCTCTGTGAAAGCAGCGCGAAGGGCTTGCATGATGGCGGTCTCATCTGGGGACAAGTTGTCAAGATCCAAGAGTCTCCGGCTGCGCGGGTGCAGGCGCATGAGCGCGAAGGCATCCTCCAAAGAAGGCCCAGATTCCCCCCATGCCCATACAAAGGTATGGGTGTCCACACTCCAACAAGAAGTAGCCATCTCCAGGTTCTCGTTGCTACGATCGTTGTGCGGAAGGGCTAGGTCGCGGGAGATAATAACGACCTCCAGAACGAGTGACCTTTACAAGATGTCGCGATACACAGGGGTCGCTAGAACATCATCCACCCACGCAGGCCAATCGGTAGGAGGACTGCATCCCACGTTTAAACGAGTCTTCGAATGAGGAAAGTCTCCTCGCTCCACTCGAAGTTTGAGGACAGAAGAAGGAGGCACTAGATCAGCGCTCTCGATGGGTGCCTCCAGCGCGTTGAGGAGGAGATTACTCGAAACGCCGCCGGAGGGTTGGTATTTGCCCACGGCGGTCCAAAAGGGATCGTTGATGGACCTAAGAAAAGGAGCACGATGCCATTGATCCGGCGGAGGAATGGAGTCACCGTCCATGGCGTGGCCGCTGCTGTCGCCGGTGTCGTCGTGCGCCATTGAATGAAATAGTAAACGTTGTCGACAATTGGCCCCAAGAGAAGAGTGGCGCTGATCGGAAAAGATGGTGATGACAACAGAGGACTTGAGAGCAGTGAATGGAAAAGAGAAGAGAAAGGGTGAAAGTTTGGAGGAGAGGGTGAAAAGTAAAAATCGTGAAGGGACTCTGGTTTATATAGGAGGTGAGCACCCCTCCATAAAAGCTGCCACCCCAACAGTAACTCCAGTACACGGAAAGCCGCCAGAACACGCAACTGTTCAAGTAACCGATGCAAAATTAATAATGAGAAGACATGACGTGTTTGTGACGTCATGACCCCTCGCGCGAACGGTCACCAGGCGCGACGCATCGCATTACTTCGTTCTCTCTCTCTCTCATGAAGCCTATAAGCAGTGAGGAACGGTTAAAATGCCTAGGGATTCAGCTCTAGGCGAAGGAAGGACTGCACATGCACGATGATGTTCACATAGCGCACGCGTGGGGGGCAATTGACAATTGTAGGTTTGGTCAAAATAATAGGTCGTTGACTAAAGGGAAGACTTTGACCAACCACTCACAAAATGACACGTGGAGATGACGAAGAAAGGGGGGACACGTAGTCGATCCTGCGATAAGAGCCTCAGCGCCAGATGGCGCGAGGACTGCCCTGCGCACGAGCATAGCGTGCGATGGGCTTTAGGGAAACCAAGTAAGAGATTAATAGGATTAAGAGAGTAAAAGATAGAGTGGTCGCATAAAGGGAATCAGTCCGCGCAAGCCCCAGGAAGCCAAAGAGTGCGAAAAGGACCGAGATATCTAAGTACTAATTGAGATAAGTAGAGCGCGCCCCCCGGTCAAAGGCAGGACCAAAGGGTCTACCAAGAATGCGATCGTCATGGGTCGCGACCCTGCTCTAGCGGGAATCGAGGTAAATCTAGTGATTTGGTGGCTAAGGAAAAGGGGGTTCGTCGCAGGGTGGCGCACGGGTTAGCGCGCACATGTTGACGTCATCCTCTCGACCTCGGGAACAGAAGGGACACGTGTCAAGATTAGATCAGACCGCCTTGGGAACCAGCTCAGAACCAGGTGCCTATAAATAAGGGACCGACATTCCTTTTTTTGCACGTACGGACAGAGACAGAGGACTAGAAGGTGTTGGACTAAAGAAGGAGAACATTCTTCTTGGATCAATACAACCCAATCCATTTGGGTAACCCGTATACGACATGCTGCCTTTGTCCTTTCTGTTCTTGCGCCCCTTTTCTTCACCTCACTAGATTATTCCTCTCTCCCCTCTTCTTTTAACCACTGGCCAATCACACCTCTTCCGCTCATGTAAGATTCCCACATCAACTACCTAGCGCATAACACGAACCTACACTTCTTATACATTGCAAGGGGGCATATGAGTTTTAAAGTTTGGTCCTAACTTGCTTATATTTATGATGCATTGAGTGTTCCAAAGTGATGGGGCGGGTCGCAGTGTTGTTGAAATCGTACGATATGCGATAACGTATCGTGAGGAAATCTATACATATCACTCGGTGTATCGGCTTTGCACAAAAATTGTAGGATACAGTAGGCGTATCGTGTAATTCAATACATATCAGGATACGTTGTGGTTTCGTACGATTTTCGAATGCAGTTAAAACATTCCTTTTTATACCCTCGATTCAGCTTTAATCCCATACTCTAACTCTTTTACCCGCTGAGATAAACCATGGGCGACTCCTAAGCCCTAGTCGACTCCACTCTCCGATGAATCTCTCCATCTGCTACTCTCCGAGCTCTGAAGCTCTGCTCTTTTTGCTGACTGAGAGGTATAGTTCTGGTCCTTCCCCTGCCGACTGCTCTCTGTATTTATTCTCTGATCCCACTTTGTAAATCTGGTCCGCTTTGAGAGGTATAGTGCTCTGTTTTTGTTGCACTTTCTAAGTCTATTGTACGCAGTACACTATTCAATAGGATAAACCCACTGATGATGGGGTGGTGCTTGGGGATGACCTTGAAGATGATGATGATCTTTCCGACATTGTCTTGAGAGAGGAATAGGAGATTTGAGCAAAAAGACAAACTTGATATGTTTTGTTTACTTGTTACTTTTGACTTTTGAGCTTTTAAGTTAGCATATTAGTAGTAAATGGTTATAAACCATGCAATTAAGGTGGATAGAGAATGTAAGTCTCTAATACTTGATCTTTTGGTACACCTTAATCTTTTGGAACACTTTAGATGGGACGTGTGGTTTTGCATCCTAAATGTGTGTGTGTGTGTGTGTTTTTTTTTTATGCTATCAATTTGTAGTTTATTGCTATGTATTTATGATTAATTAGTGTAAATTAACTTTTGTTACCGTATCTTATGATACACGATACGTATCTTGATACGATTCGTAAAAATGTAAAAACCGATACACCATACATATCGTGATTTGAAAACCTTGGCGGAGCGATTACATGGGTGGATCAACTTGTTGATTCTGTGGACTCCCTTCAGGGTCAATTTTGCCTAGTTTGGATCAACTTGGTGATTTTGTGGTCTCCCTTCGTAGTTGATTAGCTGGAGGGTTTTCCAGCATTAAGGCCTTTTGTTATTGCCTGTCTTTTGATCTAAATGTGCTGTCGGTATGTACAGGCTTTAACTTTGTTACATGCCTTGCATCCCCTTTGATGTTATTCTTTGGAATTAAAAATATGTTATCCCAAGAAAAATAATACTCCCTCCGTCCCATTTTCATCGTCCTTTTTTGATGTTCGTGTCAGTTTTCGATCGCTTATATCTTCCAATGTGAATCTCCAAAAATATGCAATATGGATATTATTTGATAGATTTCAATTTGTTCTATAATACAAAGATGTCAAATTCATGAAAAACATTATAGATTGAAAGATATACGCAATAGACAAAAAAGTGAAAAAGGAATAATGGACAATGAAAATGGGACGGAGGGAGTATTATGTATGGTGGACATACCTCCATTCTGATTGTGTGTCACCAAGACCGGCTCAAAGTTCCCACTCATCAAAATACTTGTGTGAAGTTGCCTCTGGTGGTATGATTCCATCTCTCCAGGTGGTTGATTCATTGGCAATCAATCATACGCTGTCAATAATAGATTAGCAAGCTAAAATGTTCACTCTGTTAATGTGGAGGGAGGTAATACCTCTACGTATTGGCTGATTAAAAGAGGGGAACAAAAGATTACAGTTTTGCAGATTGCTTATAGGAGACTGTCTTCTGTTGCACATAAACAGGGAGTTGGATTGTTGAAACATATCAAAGCTTACTGTTAATTTCTTTTCTTTCCTTTCGACCTTTTACCATCCTATGTTCCCAAAAAACGGAATAGGAATTTGGCTGGATTTTTAGAAGTTGTGGTCAAGTTAGAACTTGCGTTGTCCACTCTGGAAATTCCATGGGAGGTGAGTGCATGGGAATCCTCTCTTGGTAGACCTAGACATGTTCCATGGTGCAAAATCAATGGCTCCAACCTCTTTAGCCTTTTGGGTATCTAAAACTACCATCATATGTTCTTCACTACCAAGCCATCAATAGTCTCCATGTGTTTGGAAATACACCAAATGTACTTTCCACTATGCTTTATCACCTTTCTCTTCGCCATATTGTTCAACCCTCCCACATTCTAGACACTATCTGGATTCTGGAAGACTGGAATGATTGAAGGGATAATTAATACTGCACAGATTGGTTAATTCACCTCCATCTAGTGCTTTCATCAATGATTCGGAGCCACTAGGAGGGCAATGTAAGCCCTTCCCACATGACAAAAGTTTACCCCTTCCCTTCTAGGCATTGGCATTTCTTTTGTTGGTTTTTTCATTTTTGTGTCTTCCGTCTACCAGTTATCATTATAAAACCCTTTGAAACCAGGTTCAAATGTTTGGAATGGTTAGTTTTTGGGGGGAGCTAAAGTGAAGGCTTAGGTTTTGGTGCTTTTTGATTTTATGTGGTTCGTATGGGAAGAACACAAGAGGATTTTGACCGGGAGGAAGAGCCCATTTTAAGAGGGAATAGTAGCTAGTGTATAGTTGGTTCGGGGGCCCTTGGTCCATCGTCTAGCTAATTTTGGTTTTGTAAGGACTTTTGGTTCAGTTTGGATGTTTTGTGGGACATGGGTTGTTTGTCCCAAATTTGTATGTGTTCCATTCCCCTTGGCCTTTTTGCTTAGGAGAATACTTATATGCAAAAGTCTATGTATCATCTTCAAACCAGCAATGTGAGATCACCAAAATGAGCCGACCATATCCTATAAAGAGGTGGAATCCTATATCTAGTCTTTCTTCATTTCCTGCAGATGCTTACTTATCTACTTAACCCCTAACCGATGGTCAGATAAGGAAAGGGCCTCTTTTTTTTTTTAATAGAGGGGGGTGAGTAATTTGGACCCTCTTATCTTTCCATTTCCTGTAATTTAACTGCAGCTGCCAAAGGTTTTCTTGTCTTGTTCCCAAAGAAAATGTAGAAGCGTGAATTCTGTCTTGAAGCCTTTTTCTCTGCACTAGTTGGCCCCAGTATCAGATAGATGTCCTCACTGGAAATCGTTATTTAATACATCTGTAATTTCCCAAGTGTAAATTGTTAAAAGAACCTCTTTTATCCTATTGAGGTGAAGGAGCAAAAAACTTGTATCTTTTGTAGATGTATTCGATTTCTATTTGTAGATCTGAAGGAAATGACTAATCTCTTTTTATGCAGTCTGTCTCCTTGTGGTGTGACTATCTGAATTTTGTGCAAGAGCACGAACCATCAGTCCGTGAATGTTCACCTGTGGGTATTTTGAAGGCAAGGGACTTATTTGAGCGTGCTCTTACTGCTGCTGGTTTGCATGTTGCCGAAGGTCATAGGATATGGGAAGCATACAGGGAATTCGAGCAAGCTATCTTTTACACAATTGATGCTACTGATGTTGAGGTCAGAACATTTTTCATCAGTCTGTTATCTTTGCTTGTGTGATTTTCATCCATAATATTTGATGTAACAGATTTATGGAATTTTTTAATAGTGGTTTGCAAACAATTCTATTGGTTAATGCTTACAACTTAAGGTTGCAAGTGGAAGTCCCACTTGTGGTGGATTATGGAGGCATTTTGAAATTTACTAGAAGTATAATTGGTGCAATGTAGTGTCTTTTGGTTATTGCTGATTCTTAATATTCCTGCGTCAATGTGTGATTGAGGGCTTATATTGTGTCTTTTTTTAAAACTATTCGTTTGGGGGTTGATTTAGACTTTTAGTTTTTGGGTGCAATTTCAAGTTTGTACTCATACATGTTTAAGTGACCAATACATGGATCCTCTAAGCATCCGAATCGTGTTCCGTGCTCCAAAATAAGTAGTATGACAACATTGACAAGTATTGATGGGTGTCCAACACATGCCAATGTTTGACACATTCGCACCAACTTCATAGAGTTTTCGTGCTTGCTAAATGGATACATTGTTGTGTTACAACTACTAGCCTATATAGATACCTCTCCTGTATAGATATTTCCGTGAACCTATGATGCACCTACACTCCTAGAGGTCGCTGTGTCCGGAGACTCTGGACATGCGGGGGACACGGCTAGAAACGTGTCCGACATGCCACGTGGCGTGTCCAATTTAATTTGTGGAGTGGGACATGGCTGGGGACACGGGGTGACCCAGGTGGGACACGGATGGGGAGACGGCGGGGGTGCATTTGTAATTTTTAAAATTTTCTTGGGGGTAAATATGTTATTACTTGTAGTTTTGGGTTAAAACGTATTTAACCCTATACATAAACATTTATCGACTGATTAGAAGTTTAAAACCTTAATCGGCTCACTCACGATCGACAGCTTCTCTCCTCTCTCTCGCGATCAACAACCCTAAACGCGCGCGCGCTCTCTCTCTCTCTCTCTGTATGTATATATGTGTGTGTATTTGATGTATGCCATCTCTCACTCTCTCTTTCGATATATATATATGGTATACTGGTATATGTATATAGAATATATGTGTAGTATACTTGTATAGTTTGAATGGTATTTGTACTCATCCATTTCGTAAAATTATACAAATAATAAATATACACGTGGCGTGTCCCTTGCCGTTCCGTGTCTGTATCCCCTGCCGTGTCCATGTCCCCGTGTCCTTCTCCGTGTCCGTCCTGCTTAGCCGTGAACCCATATCCATGCTGGATTTTGTAATAGGGTTGGTGTCTTGTGACTGGTCTGCAAAATGTTAATATAAGAATAATGGGCGGAAGATAAGGTTACCTGTCCTTGGAAAAATGAGTCAGTACATCTCACTTTTTTTTCAGTCTGTCTTGTCCAAAATGTATCGTATCAGAGACTCAAATATTGGTTTCTCAGCTCAGGACTCGTGATTTTCTAGATATTGCTTGCAAAATTCTTTTAGAAACATGACAATTGGCCGACATTTGTGGTGCACTTGCTATTAAGACTGTGCAAATGTGCAATGCATCTTCAGATTTCACAATTTTTTCCGCCCACTTGCTGACTGATAGTTCATTCTGTGGGTGTTCTGGCAATGGCTGAAAGTCAAGATACCATGTCGGAGTACTTTATTATGTATTTCTTTCTCCATCATTGCTAAGTGGTTCTGGATTTTCTTGATGTATATTGACGGCCTCTATACGTAAAGGCATTATGTAACTTTAAAGACCTTATTGAATGGGAAAGGAGGGGGGATTCTGCGTCTTTGCTTGTATGCGTGCATGTTTTTTTCCAACTACGAGGAAGAATTTTGTATAGGTTGCTTAATGATTGGGTTTTTGATTTGTATACCCTTTTGAGCTATGAAATGCTTTAGATGACCAAATGTAGTACAGTATGAAGTTCTTTTGTAATAGAAGGGTTTCTAAATCGCAATAAATGCAAACATAAATCACCTCAATGCAAACTTCTGGTGAAGAAAATATTATAACTAATAAGAAGGAAGCAGACAAATAGAAGTTCACTTTGATGGAATGTTCGATGATGTAGAGTCGAGGACCAACAAATAGTTTAGAGGTGCAAAACTAAGCATTGCAACATTTTGTTTTGATGGGTGGGTGGAGGAATGGTTGATGTTTTCATTTTGGATGTTGTTTGATGTTTTGTTCTACTTACTCAAACTTTGGGGAGGGGGGAATAATTTTTAAAAATAAAAAGCCGACTAGGTCGACTAGTGGGGATTAGCCGACCTAGGTGCATACCCTCTGCTGCCTGACTAACGCCTATCGATTTTTAGAAATATGCAATTAACCTGTCAGCGCCACTGGAATGCTTAACCCGTCAGCGCCACTGGAATGCTTTTACAGTCGCAAGACATAGGTCTTTGGCTATGTTGCTTTCCTGTTTCATGAGATGCTATATCCTTCTTGTTCTTACATACCGTGTTGATTTTTGGTTATTGCTTATGAATGGAGCTTATGGCAGCTAGGTTTTCTTCTGATATATATTGGTACTGGTACGTTTGATGCAGGCAAGAGAAAAGCAGATCCAGCGCATTCGACATATTTTCCACCGCCAGATGTCTATCCCACATGGCGAGCTCAGGTCAACGCTAGTTGCCTACAAGTCTTGGGAGGCAGAACATGGGACAGTTCCTGATGCCAACTCTGGCGAATTGGATGGAGTTTCTCCTTATGTTGCATCAGCATACCGAAAGGCATTGGAGATGTTAAATGCTCGTGTCCTTTTTGAAGAACGGGTTTCTAGACTGGATGCCCCTGACGTTGAAAGACTTCAAGAATACATGGTTTGTATCCATTAATATGCTTGCATTTATAAGAGGTGTAAAACATTATTGAATACTTTCAGCTTATGTTTCTCAGGGGTAATGGAGAAATATCATTGAATAAGAAAATGTAGAGAAATTGCTATGTTGCAACTTATATGTAACCGGGTATGTGTGTAGGCGCAGGTATCATTGTGTCGGACTCATATACTATGACACGATAGGATAGGCGGGTTGCACCCTCATGTTGCTTCTTCATTTTTTTGGATCCATTACTCTTGGTGGATAATACCTTTCTTTATTTTGGTGGCAAGGGTTGTTTCTGTTACCTTGGTGTGTGTGCTTTGTATCAGTATCTGTCCCAAGGAAAACTCAAGGTAAATTTGGGTAACTCTTGACTGGAGAGTCGGTGGTTTTGATTCTTGCCACTACATTTCCAGGTAAATTAAGTTGTAACGTGGTCTTTCTTCTCATGTGGCACATGGGGCTCCTATTGGCTCCATCTTTCGGACAGAAGCCATTGATGGTGTGTTGAAGTTTCAGCAAAGACTTGTAGGTTGCAAGGGGGAATTTCCCTCCTGACGATTACCTCCTTATTGAAAACAGTATCCGTCTGGCCTTGCTACTTGTTGCGTGTTGAGTGGAATGTGTAGTTCACTACATTTCAAGGGTGGTGGATAGTCTAAACTGGAGATGAGTAATGCCATGGATAAAGTGTTTATGGGATAAGGAAGGAAAAAGACATGGGTTATGGTTGTTTGCCAATGTTTCCCCTGGAAATTTCCACGGTATTTGTTATCAGTACATTAATTTGCTGTACATATACATTCAACCAGACGAGATTAATATGTTGACATTCTAGACACCGTGATATTTTTGGTTTTGTCACTTCGTAATCTCTTCTAGTACTTGAAAGTGTCAAATGGTTTCAGTTAGCAGTTGGTAGCAATGAGGGTAATATGGTGATGGTATGTGATTCCTCTCTTCGTTTTCAGTTTGCGACATGATCGCTTTCCTTTTATTGACAAGTAAAAACTAGGTCGTTGTGCATACATCCTTGTCTGTTTGAAGATAAAATGAAGCCGGGTATTATGTCTTCAACTTTTCCTGGCCACACCACCTGTGACTTTCTTGTATTGCTACCTCAGATAAATCAACTTGCCCCGCAAAGTCGTCTCATATACTGCTAATTTCTTTCCAAAGCCTTCCTCCATGTGATGAAGACAATTAGGGGGTCTAAAATTACAGTTCGACCTTGAAGGGAAGACAAAATACTTCTTCCAATCCAAGAAAGCTTGATTCCCACTTCCTGGGTCTGCCATGGGATTTTCTGTTCTGCTAATCCATATCCTTTGTTATATGCGCGCCATTTGTTTCTGTACTCTCAAAATTATGTTGGCTATGCTTCTTTTTTCAACAGTTACATTTTGTCTAAACTCCCATTTTCTATTGCTCTGTCAACTTGATAAATACCATGTGTATGGTATTGGTAATGTTCTTGCAATAATGTTGGTTTCATGTTGTTGCAGGCCTACCTGAAATTTGAGCAGTCTTCTGGGGACCCAGCTCGGGTTCAACTTCTTTACGAACGTGCTGTAACAGAGTTTCCTATATCTAATGCTCTCTGGTTTGATTATACTCGCTATATGGACAGTACGTTAAAGGTTGACTTTAACTTCTTCTTTGATGCTTTGTTCTAACTTCTAGCTGTTCCATTGTGGTGATATATCATTTTGTTTATTCCAGGCTTCTAGTATTGTAAGGGATGTCTATTTGAGGGCCACAAAGAATTGTCCATGGGTGGGAGAGCTGTGGGTTCGGTTCTTGCTCTCCCTTGAACGTGGTCGTGCTTCTGAGAAAGAGATATCTGCTGTAAGTGACTGTTGTCACCCTTCTCTGAAATGTATCTTTGGTAAATGGGGTTCAATTTGATTGTCCTAAGAACGAATAATGAATTGTATCCCATCCAAGGCTGTCTGAAACTTAGCTGTACTCCATACGTTATAAACTTGAATGCACGAGTCACGATTTTTCTCAAACAATGATGTTATATGGCTCAGAAAGAAAGCCACTGATTAGTATTTACGATATTGTAGCATCCAAATCAAAACCAATTTCCATGTCTAGTTCAGGGGCAGGGCCAGGATTTAATTGCAGTGGGGTCAATTACATACAACGTATCTGTTTTTTGTGGATCCAACTATCATCGAATTCCATGAAACATCATTTTAAACCAATTTCTGTAAAAACTTGAATTGAACTTTTTACATCCCAATATTTAGCTTACATGTCTATCAATGCACTACTTTTTAACTCATCCAAGTCAAATTCGGTTTGGAAAATGAGAGAATGGATCTCTCTACCATCTCCCAAAGAAGCTTGATAGAAAATGCTCTCAGGATACTGGAAAATGTTACTTGTTCTGCTATGGCATTGTGCCTATTGCATTTAAATTCTAACTAAATTCTCGACCACAAGATCCAACTCACTTAAACAATCGAATACATATCAATATATTATTTACCTACATACTTATTATGAAGTTTCGGAAAACTTATGTAACCGACTATGACTTGTGAATGCTAAATCTAATCAAGGTTCCCCAAGCTTTAAAAATCTACAATTCCAAAGAGAACAAGAAAAAAACTCCACACAATTTAAGAGATTAAACAGTTTTGTCCCAAATTCATTTATGTTAGGTTTTTTTTATGGTATTTGAAATCGGAGATTGAGAGGTTCGTTTTCTACCTGATAATGGTATTGCGGAAGCTGGTTTTGTGTCGTTGTGAGGAGGATTAATGGTTCAAACATTCTTAACCGTTGGAGTGGTGATATGAAGTTCCTTCACTCTTCAATGGCAAAAAACAGAGCTTCATAAAATTATTTCATTCTTCTTTTTTGGCCTTCCAATGTTGATTTTCTATTCTTGATTTCTTGGTGAGACTAGACAGAGAGAGTCTAGAATTGTAAGGGGCAAGGAGTTGTAAATAATAAATATTGCTACTCTGTGGCAAGAATATGGGATATACATCGGTTTATGTTTCGTGCTTCTTTTTGGCCCTCAATGTGGATATTCTATTCTTGATTTCTTGGTGAGACTAGACAGAGAGAGTCTAGAATTGTAAGGGGCAAGGAGTTGTGTATATTGCTACTCTTTGGGGCAAGAATTTAGAATATACATAAGCAAATCTGTAAGATTCTTGTAAAAATTTGTCTATCCTATAGGACATTGCCACCTCATCGAGGTCAAGTTACCCCCCTTGACCCCCTATGTCTCCAGTTTTTTTCCTCCTACTATGTGGTATGGTTAATTTTCTTTTCCTTTTCTTTATATGGTCAGACAACTTGATGCAACTATGATTAATATTTCAGGTTTTTGAGAAGTCTATTTTGTGCACTTTTTCAAGCTTTGATGAGGTATGAAACATAATTCTGCATAATTCGTTTTCCTTGTGTAGTTCTCTCCGGTTGTACTTTTACATCACATTTATAGCATGCTAACATTTTGTATGGTGAGAGATGCTACTAAGCTTAGTTAATAAGTGGAGTCATCATGATGCAGCTAGGTGATGCAATATTGAAATCTTCCTTTTTTGTTAGACATATTGTTGTCCATAATTATGAAGTTATGATTTGTATCATAGAGCTGAAGTTGCTACCGTGCTGGATATTATATGTATTTTGCATGTGACTATTTGTTACTGGGGTTTTGATAAGGCCTGTAAAATGGCCACTTAGGCGAAGAATGAATTAAGGTTTTGGAGAACAATAAAGTTTTAGTATCCATATAAGTTTGCTCTCCTTCCCTTTCTGTTCTCTTCTCTTTCTGGTTGTTTCTCTTGTTTTTCTCAACGTTCTCTCTGTGTCTGTTTCTTCTCCCGTTGTCATGTAGTTTTAAACTGATGCAGATTTCTTCTGATGTTACTCATTTATTAAAGACCTTAGCCTCTTTTCTTTTCTTCTTCTTCTATTTTTTTTCAAAATACTCTTGTATCTCATTGCTGGAAGTAAGTTTGATTCTAATCTGGCATTGCAACTTGTTATATATTGCAGTACCTGGATATATTCCTGACTAGGGTTGACGGTTTACGGCGGAAAATTTCACAAGCTGGTGAAGTAGAGGATGCCTTGGACTATGCAGTAATAAGAGATACATTTCAGGTTTTTTTTTCTTTCTTTCATAAGTCTTAACTTCTTGCTATATATGCTGGTTTGTAATACATTCTAAGATTTATGACGAAGCGGCAAGCTATTTGTGCATACTTTAACAACACTCAACTTGCACAAGCATGGCATGTGTGCTTTCCTAAACCGTATATGACTACTTGTGCTCTTTTGGGTTCTACTTATTTAAATATTGTTTAGATTTGGGAAAATTTCATAAAACCTCTGAACTTTCAGCCGATTCACAAAACAAAAAGAACTCCTGAACTTTAACTAATGACAAAAAGACACCTGAACTTACCATTCCGTTAACAATTAGGCCCCCGCCGTCCAATTCCGTCAATTCAGAATGTATGGAGCAAACGGAAGGCATTAACCTCCTCTCTCTCTCTCTCTCTCTCTCTCTATTTTTTACTTTTACTTCCAAAAATTACTTTTTAAAGTCTTTTTTTAGTAGTAAATAAATATGCAATGAATTTCATTTTTTCACTAAACCAAACCAAACCAAACCAAACCGAGCCTTATGTCCCAATCACTTGGGGTCGGCTACATGAATCCTTTTCCTCTATTGAGAATTTTTTTTTTCATTATTTATCAAAAATTACTTTAACCCCATTTTTTTACTATTTTGAAAAATAACTTACTCTTTTTTGTCTTGTGGCCTTTTTTTTTTTTTTTTTTTTGTAATCGGTGGCATTCCCTTGTAGCCTTCTTTTTAATATATTTATTTACTTATCCAAAATAAAAAAACTTTTTTTTTCCCCCTTAAAATTTCACCTCCTCGCCCACCCGCCCCCTTCCCTCTTTCTTTTTTAGAAATTTGACCCAACACCGCCAATCAATGATGCAAACCCAAATACCTATAGATAATATAGAGGGAGAAACTCCCAAAAGGGTTACAAAAGAGTCTGCTCTTGTTAAATAATTCTTCAAAATGATAAAAGCTACTAATGAAGGACTAGCTCATATATATAGACCCCTTACTACTAAGAGCACAAAATGACATAGGCACCCTTACTACATACTACATCATACTGCCCTACTAAAAAGAAACTTGTCCTCAAGTTACGGTTGTAGTGGTTCGACCCAACACGACCCTCATAGCACATTTGATCTTAAACATGAGCTTGTTTTTGTGCATGTCCACCACATCCATGCTTGTGTGTGAGTAAACAATCCGCTTGGCATGTCTTGAACAAGGCAAAGCTACATTGAAGTATTTTCTAAGACATCCTCCCAAAAAGTAACTTGACCAATCGCCATTTGAAGATTTAAAGACAAGGAACACGCCGTATCCAAGACTTTCTTGAGTGAAGACCATTCCCAAGGGATCTTCAAGTTGTCCCATAAAGCCTAGTTTGGTCACCAATTCTTCACAAACTTGTATATCATGCATTTGGGGCAACGTGGAAGGCAAAACTTGAAAACAATTCACAGCCTTTGGCTCTACAAGGTCTTTAAGGCTTGGAGGATCTTCCACAATCTCATACTTTGACAATGAATCCAATGCGCTTCGGAGGCTTTCTTGTACCACTTGCTCCACATGCTCAAACCATTTGTCATCATCAGGATACTCATCATAGATATGAAAATCTTCAAAGTCATTTCCAAACTCTTCCTTCATTGTCAACTCTTGACCAAACACAATATCATTGTCCTTAAAGAGGCGGGTGGTTTTGGGAACATCCATCATACCCAAATTCATTGTAGGAAGTTCCTTAGAAGCAAATAACATAGGGCAATATTGAGATTTTGTAGTTATCTTCTCCTTCATTGGTAAGAAAGTGACTTGTTGCCGATCCTTATGCACGGTGTTGGTATTCCTCTTTCCATCATGAAGAATATTACGGTCGTATTGCCATGGACGACCATGTAAGCTATGGCAAGCGTCCATCGGTATCACGTTACACCAAGCTTCATCAAAGTACTTTTGCCTGATGGAGGGCACCAAGTACCTCTTATTCACCTTAATTTCATTTCCTCTTTTGAACCAAGAAAGAACATTAGGGTCGGGATGCTCCTCCACTTTGAATTGAAGCTTGTCAACCACCTCTTAAGATACCATATTCTCACAACTCCCACTATCAATGATCATATTGCAAACATGCCCTCCTATGTTGCAAGTAGTGTAGAATATGTTGGCGCACAACCAATCTTCATCACTGTCTTGCTTAGGTGTTAGGGGAGTCTTCTTGATCATAAGTGAAAGGCCCACTTCCTCTTCCAAGTCACCACCAATCTCTTCACATGTGACATCATCATACAAGGGAATCATCATAACTTTTCTCCACTCCCTCACTAAAAAGTGCTTTGTTATGACTTCTGGAAGCCTTTCGACAATCTGAAGAGTGCCCCAGCTCCCCACACTTAAAGCATTTGAATCCGCCACTTCGGGGTTGGTTTCGAGCCCTCAAAGCACTGGATTGAGGCTGGTTTTGACCAGGGGCTGTTGCTTTATCCCCACAATTTTGGTCATCAAACCCAGGAGGACCAACTTGGCCACCACTAGAAGAAGAACCACCTTGAGAAAGAGGGGTAGAAGGGCTGCCCGGACTTGGAACTGCCTTGATATTGCAGCTCGGATCTCAAGAACTTTTTTTCAGCCACCAAGCACCAGTTATAAGCTTCGGAAACCGTCCATAAGGGTTGCATGGCAAGGGCATCTCGGATTGTGGTCGCCAATCCACTTATGTACCTCACAACCAACCATTTGATCTTCACTTTCATTCTATTCAACTCTAGCAACAAGTTGATGGAATGCCTCCATGTACTCATCAACACTTCCAACTTGCTTGAGATTATGCAAATTTTTGTAGAGGTTTTGCACATAGTTGAAAGGCAAGAATTTCTCATTGAGTTTTTTCTTTATTTTCTCCCATTCTCTAATCTTCCCCTTTCCTCTTCGTAGCCTAGTTCCTTGTAATTGCTCTCACCAAGCGGAAGCCCTTCCTTTGAGACAAATAGCCACTAACTGCACCTCCTTCTCCTCGGAGACTTCCTCATATTCGAACACTCTTTCAACGGTATTTATCCAATCAACAAACTCATCCAGGTTAAGACTAACATTCAACTTGGGAAGTTCAATCTTGATGTTCTTCTCCCACCTATAAGGAGAGTGAGTGGAAGGTGGCCTACGGCAATTCGGATCACCAAAAGGATTGTCAAAGTGACTTTGAGAGTCCTCGGACCCTTCACTACCCACACGTGACACTTGCAAGTCTTGCACCATTGCCATAAGGGTAGCGGCTTGTTGTTTCAACTCTGGCATCTCATGGTTTTGGTTGCCAAACTCATTCTTTTCACCATTATTCACCACAAATCCTCTATCTCTACCTCCTCTTCTACCTCTAGCTCGACAAGCAATTTCAATGCCAACAATCAACCCCAAACCAGCAAATCAACCCACAAATCAACAAAATCCACCCACACCCAGTCAACTCAGTCACTACAACTGGAACAAACCCAACAAACACTTAATCAACTGTAAACACACTCGAATCGACAACCATGGAGCAGTCTAGCAACAACCAAGCAAAGATTCGACACTTACACACCCTAGAACACAAACGAGCAATCAACAAACAGCGAAAAGGCAGTTGCACACCTAAACCACGCAAGATTTGAACTCGCAAAGTTGAAATAGGGTAGAAATCAGTCTGAAATTCAAGTTGAAATCGAAGAGGATAGGTCGCGATTTAGGTTTAGGGACGCAGCTTTTGAGGTCGCGAGTGCTGGACAAGATTGTTGGAGTTTGTCCCACATCGGTTAATTATTCTAGTATATGAGCTAGAGCGGCCTCTCTACTCTTTGCCAATTGATTTGGAGTTGGATGCTTTAACATGGTATTAGAGCTAGGGTCACGGAGAATAATTTCCTAGATCCCCTTGTTTGTGCCATAAGTGCACTGTTATTTATTGTGATCCAAGTGTTATGGATTCTTTGTTTACCTCTCTACGTGTGAGTCGGAGGTCGCACGTGCGGGGGAGTGTTGGAGTTTGTCCCACATTGGTTAATTATCCGACTATACGAGCATGGGCGACCACTCCACTCTTTGCCAATTGGTTTGGAGTTGGATGCTTTAACAAAGATTAGCTCTGTTCGAAATTGCAACTGGTGCAACAGAAACAGGCTCGAAAATGGCTCAATACATCGGGTATAGGTCAGATTTAGGGTAAAAACAGGTCGAACAGGTGACATTAGGGTTTTCGGAGCTTGGGTATGTCGATTTATTTGAAAACAGGTCTGATTTGAAGGTTTAGGGTTCTGTTTAAGGCTGGGTCAAGCTCGAAAAGGTGCGAAATAGGCTGGGTCAAGCTCGAAATGGTGCAAAATAGGCTGGGTTGAGCAGATCTGGAGATTTGGAGTGAAATGATCTCTCGGGCGAGATTATCCGGCACCCTTCTAGGGTTCCGGTGAGGTTCAGGTTTCTGGTGAGTTCTCCGGCAAGATGAGCGGTGGGGATTGAGCCTAGAAGCTCTGATACCAAATGATGAAAACCCAAATACCCATAGATAATGTAGAGAGACTCCCTAAAGGGATACAACAGAGTCTAAACTCTTGATAGATAATTCTTCAAAATGATCAAAGCTACTAAATGTAGGACTCCGACGCGTGCGCGCGCGTACACACACACACACACACACACACACACACACATATATATATATATATATATATATAGCCCTTACTACTAAGAGCACAAAATGACATAGGTACCTTTACTACATACTACATCAATCAAACCTCATAACCAACCTCCAATGCCCAAACCCCAATTTCAGAAATTCAGAATTACTTTCAACCTTTTTATTTAATTTTTTTTTTTTGCTGTTTGCTTCTAAAACTTACTTTTAACTCTTTTTTTAGTTGTAAATAAATATACAATAAAGTTCCTTTTTTTTTACTATTTATAAAAAATTACTTCAAGGGAATTGTTATTCACACTCATTTTTGTCTTCTAGCAAAAAAATACACATTCAACACAAAAAGTGTGGATAGCAAAAAAGGGAGTGTGAATATCAATTCCCTTACTTTAACCCCGTTCTTTACTATTTACAAAAATAAATTTAACCCCCGTTTTTTCTTTCAAATTATAACAACACCCCCCCCCCCCCCCCCCCTAAAATTGGGTTTAGGGCTTTGGCGGTTGGTTGTGGGGTTGATTGTTGGTGTGGGTCGAATTTCTAAAAACAAAAAGAGCGAGAGAGAGAGAGAGGGGGAAAGTTATAAATTAATTTTTGATAAATAATAAAAAGAACTTTATTGGATATTTATTTACCACTAAAACAAGGTTAAAAATAATTTTTAGAAGTACAAAGTAAAAGAAGAAGAAGAAGGAGGTTAACACCTTCCGTTACAAATTAACAGAATTGGACGGTGGGGGTTGAATTGTTAATGGAATGGTAAGTTCAGGTGTCTTCTTGTTATTAGTTAAAGTTAAGGTGTTTTTTTTGCAAATTTACTGAAAGTTCAGGGACTTTTTTGAAATCTTCCCTTCAGATTTCTTGCTTCACCAATTACTTTACAAATTCAACTTGATGTTTTCTTTAGGATTGTGTATTTGGATACAAACCTTGTTAATCTTCATTTGACCACAATGTCCTTTACAAAACATGGATTGGTTTTTCCATAGACTCGTTCATATATGAGGTCGCTGACAAGCAATAGGTCTATATTTCATGACCAAGACTAGCATAAGTCTTTCTTGTATAAAGGCTTAAAAATTGGCTTTTCCTAGAGTGATCAATTCCCACTAGTTGCACACCTTTTTGGAAGCACCAAATATTTTAACATTTCGTATGCATTTTGGCAGTATTAGTCAAATCCCATCTTTAGGCTTGGGTTTTGTAAGGAGATACTCCCGAAGAGATACAACTAGTGGCTGAACACGTGTTATATGGGGTCTGTGTAATAACAAAGGTAATGTAAGACGCCATCAAAGATGGTGGACGGCGGTTAGGTCCGATGCATAGTTGTCAAAAGCGCGCCTAGGCCCTAGGTGAGGCGAGGTGCACCCAAAGTGCCTTGCCTAGCCCCAGGCGATGCGACTTGAACAAGGCGCAGGGTAGGCGCACAAAGCGAGAAAAAGTGGCTATGCGAGAGGCGAGAAAAAAGCGTGCTTTAACTTTGATTCACAACCATTAGGATCCAAGATTTAGGTTAAACATATACCTCAGTTGTTCGAAGGAGCAGTGAAATGATCGACTTCTCTTGGTCTCTCTCTCTTATATCGAATAGCGCCAGCAGCTAGCAGGTGATCAATTTCTCTGGATCTCACTTTCAATCGATCGATCAACAGAGGTACTCTCTCCATCGATTCTCTCTCCTTCTCTCTCTGTCGACACTCTCTCTAGTCTCTCCAACTCTCTCCAACGATACACACACTCTCTCTCTCTCTGAATCAACAGCTCTTTCACCACTCTTTTCTCCCTTCTCTCTCTCTCCATACGTATATACTGTTACTCTCCTCTCCTGTACATAACACAACACTGAAAACAAGTTGATCTTGTTTGTTTAATTATTTTCAGAAATAGGAGTAATTATTTTCGAAAGTAATTAATCTAAATATATAAAAACAAGTTTGAATTTTTTGAAAATAATTTCTTTAATGTTTGTAGCTTTATATAAAAATATGTTCTTTAAATTCAAAGTGTATTATTACTTAAAATATTAGTGTATGCTATTTTTCCTATTTTTTCCCGCATAAGTGCGCCTCGCTTCAAAAAGGCGGGTGCTTCGCCTTGCGCCTCTCGTCTCAGGCCCAAGAGGACTGTGCGCCTCAGTGTGCTTTTCGCCTGTGACAACTATGGTCTGATGACACGAGGGGTCATTGGACCAGACAGTTCGGCGGTGAGGACAAAAGACACGAGGAGAAGGTGATCCAAGTGGTTGATAAAGTCCAGTGACATGTGAAGCCACTGGTCTAGGTAGTTTGTTCCGCTAAAGAGACGGCCGAACAGAAGAACTCTAGAGTATGATAGCCTTAAGAAGTAAGGCAGTAGGAGTGTTCTAGAAGAAGAAACCCAATACCCGGATGCGATAGGTCAGAGGACAGTCCCTGAATGGGACAAATCCCGTAAAGGGAAGAATCCCTTCGAGTATGGGATTCTTCTTGATTGGGAAAGTGGATCCCCGGAAGGCTAGGTTTCCTGTAGGGGATAGGAAGTCTAGGGTAGCTAGAATGCTTGGAGAACAAGCAAACGTATGTCTATAAATACAAAGGTAAATCTAGAGGCAAGGGGTACGCAATAAGTGGCAAAAAAGCTTTACTTACCTACTGATAATTAGGGTTTTCCACCAGCACGAGATACTAACTTAGGCATCGGAGGGCTTTTGCCACTAGAGGCAAATGTGCGCTCACCCCTTGTCCGTTTTGCAGATTAGGGTTCCGATGAAGACACTAAGGTGCCGATCGAACACCACAAAGAACCGTTGCACTCCAGTGCTGTTCTAGGTACTATTTGTTTTTTCCCACCTATAATTGGCGCCGTTTGTGGGAAACGAAAGAGTTTCCTTTTAAAATACGACCATGGTGGAAGAAGACCCAGCAACACTACATAATCCGAAGGACCAGTTGGGTGGGGGAGGAGATAAGTCTCCAGCAGGTGCTCGGAAGAAGCATACTGGTGGTCATGGCAGGGGAACAACAAGCAAAGATGACCCTCTGACTATCTCGTATGAGTCCAAGGATAAGGAGGGCAGGACGGCCACAGGCTCCACGCGAAGGAGCAAATCTCACCGACGAGGAGATTCGATTGCACATTCGAGAAGTGTGCACAACAATGAAGATATCCTCGATAAAAAGGGGCAGGAAATCGAGCAGTTTGCTCGATTAATCAAAAAACGAGAACACGAGATCCGAGAGTTAGAACGGATCCGAGACCACCCTGGGGATTCTTGACTTTCATGGAGAAATTCCAGAGGAGACGAAGGGGCTATGGTAAAGTATAAAGAAGCTCCTTCATACAGAATGAACAAGAGTAGGAGTGCTACCCCAAAACGGAAGAGAGCTTTTTCACGAAAAAGGAGCAGAAGTCCAAACAGGAGTCCTAATAGGCGAAGGGCTTCCCCACAAAAGAGGAGAAGCAGGAGTCAAAGCTCCTCGTTTGAAGAAGGTACAAGGAAACATCATAGGGACAGGTACGAGAGACCTGATATCGACTAGAATAGGGCTGGGGCCCTTAAAACTAAGGAACGAGAGGATAGGACCATGACTGCACGAGAGGCCGCAAGGAAAGCCCTAAGTAACATAGCGGCTTCCCTGTTTACAAGGAAGCTACAGGAAGCACGGTTGCCGGGCAGAGTGAAGCACGGTACGTTCATTCTTTACGAGACAAATGCGGACCCCGTTGCCCACATACATTACCAGCAGGCTATGTTCATGCATGATAGGGATGATGCCATCATGTGTAAGATGTTCCCATCTAGTTTGGGAAGGTGGCTTTATCTTGGTTCCATAAGCTGGGACCACGTTCTATACGAGGATGGACGCTGTTGGTAGAAGAGTTCACTGTTCGGTTTTTGACGAGTAGGAGAGCTCCCCAAACATTCGAAAGCCTCTCCACAATGAAATAGGGGGAAAGTGAGCCAATCAAAGGCTACGCTAAGAAGTATTGGGAAACTTTCAACGAGATTGACAGTTGTCGCGAAGAATATGCAATTGCTACGTTTAAAACTGGCCTGCCTGTTTTGGGGAGAGTTATGACGGTCATTAAACATGCATCCTGTGGCGACGTTGGCCAGGCTAATGGAACGAGTAGAGCAACATGCCAGAATGGAGGATGACATACTCTGAGAGAATGGCAAGATCGTAGCCAAGCAGCCAAAGACGCCTGCAAAAAAGGTGGATAAGCCAGAGCCCAAGACTTACAGGGAAAGAAAAGAATACGAGCAGGCAAAGAAAGAGCCGCATAAAGATAAGCAAGCTCCTAATCCTAAGTCTTTCTTTTCTATTACCACGGTTTGGAAGGAACCCATTTATAGGATTCTTTATCGAATAAAGAATCAGCCTTACTTCAAATGGCCCCCAAGTCTAGGTGGAGATAAAGATACAAAACGTGCTACGAATCGGCACTGTAGCTACCACAAGGGTTGGGGTCACATGACCGAAGACTGTGAAATGTTCAAAAGGCACCTTGATGATTTAGTCTCTCGGGGCTATCTCAAGGAATTTATCCAGGAAGATCCCAAAGATAAAGGGAAAGCCATGGAGATGGATTACGAGCAGAATCCTAAAGGGATAATCCATATGATACATGAGTTGGCCGCACCTTATACGAGAAATGAGGTTAGGTTGCTCTAAAGGCAAGCCAAACACAACCAACATGTTATGCGGTTGGGAAACAAAAGAGGGCGAGAAAGCGACATGCAAAGAGGGCATAGTTTTTACAGATGAGGATATGGGAGAAGTTCAAGTGCCGCAAAATGATGCTTTGGTCATAACTCTACGAATTGGGGAATATGACATCGAGAGAATCCTGGTGGACTCAGGGAGTTGTACAGAGGTATTGTACTACGATGCGTTCAAGAAGTTGGGGCTGGCCCAGGCGGACCTAGAGCAATCAATGACAACCTTGGTTGGGTTTGGTGCAGAAGCAGTTTGGCCCTTTGGAAATGTGACATTGCCTGTTCGGGCAGGGTCAGTAGAATTAAAGACCGACTTTTTGGTTGTGGATGTTCCATCCTCCTATAATGCGATTATTGGGAGGACCTGGTTGCATAAGATGAGGGCAGTTTCCTCAACTTATCACCAGATGGGGAAATTTCTGGGATCAAATGGGATTGAAATGATCAGGGGTAACTAGATGGTTGCTCAACAGTGCTTGATTTTCATTGTCAAGAAAATCCAAAAGGCCCACCAGGTACATACGGTAGAAGTACCAGATCAACCGACTATCGAGGGTGTCGGAAGAAATCCAGGTGAAAAAGTAATTGAAGGCCTAAAGAAAGTACAGATCAATGAGACTGATCCTGAAAAGTATTTTCTAATTGGGGAATCATTGCCAGCCAGCGAAGAGGCCGAATTGGTGGATTTCTTAAAAGAACATGTTAATGTGTTTGCATGGGTACCGGAGGAGATGCAGATGTGATTTGCCACCATTTAAACGTTGATTCTCAGCATAAGCCAGTCATTCAGAAGAAAAGAACGGGAAATGGCGTGTTTGTGTGGATTTCACAGACTTAAACAAGGCATGCCCAAAGGATAGCTTCCCTCTCCCAAGAATAGACCAGTTGGTTGACGCAACTGCTGGATACGAATGGATGAGTTTCCTCGACGCATATCGAGGATATCATCAGATTGTTATGTTTGGGCCTGATCAGGAGAAGACTTCTTTCATTACACCACGAGGGTTGTACTGTTATAGTGTCATGCCCTTTGGACTGAGGAACGCAAGGGCAACATATCCAAGACTGGCAACCATCATGTTCAAAAGGCTACTTGGCAAGACTATGGAGGTTTACATAGACGATATGGTGGTAAAGAGTAAGACCAGATAAGGACACATAACGGATTTGAAGGAGGCCTTCGGGATCCTGAGGAAGTACAAACTAAAACTCAATGCCTCGAAATGTGCGTTTGGAGTTGGTTCTGGGAAGTTCTTAGGCCACCTTGTAACCATAAGAGGGATTGAGGCAAATCCTGTTCAAATAACAGCCTTACAAAGGCTACAGAGTCCCAAGACAGCGAAGGAAGTCCAAAGGCTAACTGGAATGGCTGCGATCTTCAACAGATTCATCAGCCGGTCGAGTGACAAGTGTAGGCCCTTTTTTAAGTTGTTAAAGAAAAGGGAGGGATTTGAATGGGGAGCAGAGTGTGAGCAAGCTTTCCAGGATCTGAAGAGATATTTGGCTGAAGCCCCACTGTTGTCAACTGCAGAACAGGGTGAGTTTCTTATTTTATATTTGGCAGTTTCTGAGCATGCTGTTAGTGCGGTTCTATTAAGGGATGAGGGATTCGAACAAATCCTAGTATATTACGTGAGTAAAACGTTGTTGGATGCGGAAACGAGATATCTGCCCCTAGAGAAGCTGGTCCTTGCATTAAGGACAGCCACAAGAAAGTTACCTCATTACTTCCAGCGCCACAAGGTTGTGGTCTATACTGAGTTTCCATTGAAGTCACTGCCACGAAAGGCGGACTTCTCAGGACGGATCTCAACTTGGTCTGTTGAGTTAAGCCAGTACGACATTAACTTTCAGACGCGCACTGCAATCAAGGGCCAAGTGTTGGGTGATTTTGTGACGGAGTTTTCACCAACAGTAGCGCCCCAGCCACCCATGAGAAGGGAAGGGGCACTTGGGTTGCCCATGAAGCAAAATGAACCCCCAGCTGAACAGGACCCCCAGGAATGGAAGTTCTTTGTAGATAGTTCGGCGTGTAATACTGGCTCAGGGGTTGGAATCGTGCTTCCCCCCCCCCCCGAAGGAGTAATGATTGAGCTATCTGTTCGGCTAGGCTTCAGTGCGTCGAACAACGTGGCAGAGTATGAGGCTCTCCTAATCGGCCTCAATAGTGCAAGGACTTTGAAAGTGAAACGAATCAGGGTATACTTTGATTCACAGTTTGTGGTGAATCAACTATTCGGGGAGTACGAAGCCCGGAATGAAAAGATGGCGGCCTATGTGGAGGCAGCCAAAGACTTGCTTGATTCTTTCGAGAAAGTATACATCGAGCAGATAAGTTTTGGAAAGAATTCTCATGCAGATTCTTTGGCTTGGTTGGCCGCAGTTGTTCCAACTGAATTCAAACGAAAGGTAGTAGTTGAGTATCTGACTGAGCCGAGCATTGATAGGAGTGTAGAATCGGTCTTGGACGTGAACAAGGGGCCAAGTTGGATGGATCCAATTGTAGGATTTTTACGAGATGAAACACTTCCCACTGATAAGAAAGAGGCTCATAAAATTAAAACCAAATTTGCAAGATTTTGGCTGTCTCCAGAAGGGAAGTTGTATAGGAAGTCTTTTACTGGACCGTATTTGCTATGTGTGCACCCTGCGATGGTGCAAAAATTTCTTTCTGAAATTCATGAAGGAACTTGTGGAAGCCATGCAAGAGGCAGGTCCATAGCCCATCGAGCAATTACCCAAGGGTATTGGTGGCTACATATGCAGGAGGATGCCAAGGTCTATGTGGTACTATTGACTAGCCCCTGGCCGTTCGCTCAATGGGGAATGGACATCGTGGGTCCACTCCACAAAGCAACTGGGAACAGGAAATTTCTGCTGGTAGCAACAGATTATTTCACAAAGTGGATCGTGGTAGAGCCTCTGGCCAAGATAACAGACCCTATGATAGAAAGGTTTGTTTGGAAAAGTATAATTACTCGTTTTGGGGTACCCTATTATTTGATTACAGATAACGGGGCGTGGTTTCGAAAGAAATTCAAAGCTTTCTGTTCTCAGTATGGGATAAGAAACTACGATTCGACTCCAGCTTACCCTTAGAGCAATGGGCAAGCAGAAGCATCCAATAAAACCATTCTCTTGATGGGATCAAGAAAAGGTTGGATAAGGCTAAGGGGAAGTGACCTGATGAGTTACCACTAGTGCTGTGGGCACACCGTACAACACCTAGGAGGTCTACGGGAGAGACCCCCTATTCATTGGCATATGGAACAGAGGCAGTTATACCCTTAGAAGTTGGTCTTCCAACCAACAGGACTGCATTGGTTGAGAGGGGGCAATGACTGGGCCCTTGAAATTGAGCTCGACCTTGCCGAGGAAAGGAGAGAAAGGGCCCTGGTGCATCTAGCTTCTTACTAGGAACAGCTAACGAAGAGCTACAACAAACACGTTCACCCCCGAGAATTTGGTATTGGAGATCTTGTACTTCGAAAAGTACTTGGCAATACCAAAGTGGCGAATGAGGGTAAGCTGGGGGCAAATTGGGAAGGCCCATATCGAGTGACTGAAATTGTGGGAGTAGGGGCCTATAGACTGGTAGACCTGGACGGGAACCCGGTGCCAAGGCCCTGGAATGTCCATAATTTGAGGAAGTTATTTGTTTGAAAGACTTCGGTTTATTTTTTATTCTGTTTTAGGTCCATGAGGCTGTGTGAGAATTATGAATAAAATTCCCTTGTTTTCCATTTTGATTAGTTGCAAGGGGTACGCGTAACGCCCCTCTTGAGTTCAAACGGATTATGAATAAAATCAATTTTTCTGCAATGAATTAAATTTTTAGAAATTTTGTTTCCCGTTTTTTCTGTTTTCTTCTGTGAATACGAACAATGGCCTTGTTTTCCTTTTTTCGTTTTGGGGAGCATGGACTAGGCATGCATGCCTTGGTACGTACGAATATGCGTATTAAACTCTGTTTGAGTACGGGATACTTAGGTTATACAAGTATGAACAAACTTGTATGGCATACATGTATGGCCAGAATGTTCAAGTACGACAAAACTTAACTCTTTGTTTCAAGTACGATTATAGGCAGGTATGAAATGCTTGCTTCTTGTCTAGGTGAGTAATACCAGGTATGAACATAACGAGCGTATGTTCAGTGTGATTATGACCAAGTACGAAACACTTAGGATTCAATCTAAGTATGAGAAACTTAGAGGCATACATACTTTACAAGTACGAAATACTTAGTTACCAAGTGGAAGAACACTTGGGTACGGACATAATGAAACTATGTCTGTTACGATTAGTGTTAAGTATGAAATACTTACATAGGTGTATGCATCCGAATACATGCATTTGGAGCACACACGGTTCTCCTAAGCTGCACCTGGTAAGTATAAATTTATCCATACAGTAGGATAAATGAATGTTTTTATGGAGGTATGAGATACCCTGGAGATTGTTAGACTCGAACAAGTGTTTATGGCCACGAAAGGCCAAACAAAACATAAAGGCCATGAACAGCCATACAAAAAATAATACTGTTATGCCACAAGGGGTCGAATACATGTGTTATCAAAATATTACGAAAATCTTGAAAGTATGCTAGTGCCTCGTAGGGCCAATGCTTACGGTCACGCAGGACCAGCAAATTTTTCCAAGTATCGAAAGTTCACAGTAAGTACTTGTCAATCAAGGTTCTGGACCGAAGGAGGAACCCCTGCATTGACCTCGGTGCTGTCACCGCCATCAACAACATTTCCTTCCAGGTTGATAGTCTTGTTGGGCATTTCCTGAGCAGGGGAATTGACAGTAGAATCATCCTGAGTCTCAGTAGGGATATTCTCCTCGGCACCATCAAAATTCTCAATCTGCTGATCCACATCGTCTTCTAGGGGTTCATGGGTGACTGGTGCCTGGCCATTAGGAAGATCGTTCTCAATCTAGAGGGGAGAATCATCTGCAACACCAGCTTTGGTCAAGCATGCCTCCTAGCATGCAGCCCAGATCCAATCTTGAACAACCGGCATCTGTTCTACATAGCTGGCCGTTGTAGCATCAAAACCTTTTTGGTAGCCTTCTCCTCGAGTTTGCCCTTTGCCTCATCAAAATCAAACTTGGCTTTGTTGCTCTCTCTTTCCAATCTTGAGACCCTTCGAAGAAGCCTGGTGTTGTCATTCAAAAGTCTAATCCTTTCAGACTCAGCTTCTTGAAACTTCTGGTCCAGTGTGATCATCTTTTGGATGAACTGTGAGATACCAAGTATAGATTAAAATCAGAAATCAAGTCACTATGAGGTAAGTCAACTTGGGTTACGTGTAATAATTCCACTGACGAGTCCAATGGACACCAACCTATCAGGGGGAGATGTGGACTCCATCTGCATATCTACCGGCAGCAATAGGCCTTAAGCAAGGGCTAGGGCGGTCTCCGAAGAGCTCGCACTGTCCCCAATGTTGATGGGCCGGTCGCCTCTAATGAGCTGAGGGGTCCAAGCTTCCGGAAGTACTTGGGAACTCAGAGAGAGAGGCGGTTGGTTGGAAACGTCGGCCTGTGCGGCGGCACCGGTTGGGTCTTCGGATCTGGGACGTTTGTCTCGGTGGGCATAACTGGGCATCAAGAGCAGTGTTTGCTCCCCGAGGAGACGAAGAGGAGCGGGCAGAACCCCCTCTGTTACAACGAGGTGCAGGGGGAGCATGACCGGTTGATGCCATCCGACCAGAGCCACGTCCCCGAGCAGGAATAGTTATAAGAGAGCTAAGGTTTATGGGTTGATGAGACATTGTACCTAAATTTGGTGGAAACGGAGAATATCCAGACGACAAGGATTGACTAGTGTCACGATCTTGAACTGGTTGTTCAGCTTGTCGTTGGCTGGACCGTCTAACGATTAATCGTGGTAATGGGACACCTTCTGAGATAGGCACCTCACCTGGCTGTCTGGCAATCGTAACTCCACCACTAGATCTTAGGTTTCTCGACTGGGGAGCAGATGAGGTTGAAGTAGCACTGGTACTAGGATTGCTGAGTCTCCTGTCTATAAAGCCTCTGTAAGCGGGGTCGTAGCCCAGTAAGACGTTTGCATCGCAACCCCGACCAGCTGTCAAAGTACCAGGCCTACGTGTGTACTTTAGGATCCTGTTGATCTCCGCTGTTCGGACGTAACTAGGCTCTCATCTGGGACGCTTGTTAGCATTATCCGCTGCGGATTAAAGCACAAACAGGAGTAAGAAAGTGCAGGAAAGCAGTAAATAGAAATTACAAGAAACATGAAGTAAATCAGGAGCATACATGGGTAGCCCCATGTGTGGGGGCAACGGAGGCCCACCACTTGACCATCCTCCCCTAGTGGCTCGAAGCCTCCAGTGACGTAGAGGAAATTGATCTCGTGATCACGAGCAGAGTCTGGCAAGTTTAGCACAAGTCGCTTTTCTGCCTTTCTAACTTTGAAGTAGTAGGTGTTATATTCAGGATTTAACACAATGCTATACCACCATTGAATATCCCATAAGCCTATTTGGGTTCCCAGGATCCTGTTTAGAGCTATAACTCCCATTATAAGCCTAAATATATTTGTTGAAACTTGCATGGGGGTTAAGACGATACCAATCCAGGATCTGGCGAAGCAATGGGTGAAGGGGAAAGCGGACACCACTCTCAACAATGGCTACGATTGGAATACACATTCTATCCCAAGTGCCAGAATCCCTATCTGTTCCTAATGGGGCGAGTTCAAGCCCGACATTGTCAGGAATGTTGTATTCAGCCCTAAATGCCGCCATGGCAGTGGGGTTTCACAAAGTTTCCTAAACTTGCTGGGTTTTGGAAGGTTTTCATTGTCGTCCGCCATGAGTATTATGAAAAGAATACTAGCACAGATTGAAATCTAGAAATGAGGACAAACGAAACCCTAGGAGCAATAGAATCTGAGAACGAAATCTCAGAGTGAAACATGAAAAGGAGAAGGAATGAGAATCTTACGATGATTGTTGCAGCAATGGTTAGAGGTGCAGTCGAAAGCATCAAACGGCAGTAATGGCGAAAAAGAAGAAAGCTCTCCCCTGGTTTTAGAGAGAGAAAGATGAGATTCGAGTTTTGGGTGAAAAACCCAAAGAAAATCCATTTTGGGGGTTTAAAGGTGAGAGACGGAGGCGAAATGTCTTCTCTCACGTCGTTACATGGAAAGTAACGTGAAAACAGGGATTGAACGGATGCCGTTCTGACACCGTTAACAAAACGTCAAAATTCGAATTAAATGTAAGGCATAAGAAATATGCCACGTGGAGTCACTACCCCGAGATGGTATAATGACAAGGGCGCCAAAACCATCAATGGGTATATAAATACTATGTCTGCACGAGGCCCCAGGAAGTTTGGCCTAAAGTCTGTTTCTAAGCTTTATTCATTACCCACGAACAGTGGCAACAAGCAAAGCTGGGGAGCAATTGTAGGAAGGTACTCCTGAATAGGTACAACTAGTGGCCGAATACGTGTTATACGGGGTCCGTGTAATAACAAAGGTAATGTAAGATGCCATCAAAGATGGTGGACGGTTGTTAGGTCTGATGACATGAGGGGTCATTGGACCAGATGGTCTGTTCGGTGGTGAGGACCAAAGACACGAGGAGAAGGTGATCCAAGTGGTTGATAAAGTCCAGTGACATGTGAAGCCACTGGTCCAGGCAGTCTGTTCGGCTAAAGAGACGACCGAACAGAAGAACTCTAGAGTAAGATAGCCTTAAGAAGTAAGGTGGTGGTAGGAGTGTTCTAGAAGAAGAAACCCAATACCCGGATGCGATAGGTCAGAGGACAGTCCTTGAATGGGACAAATCCTATAAAGGGAAGAATCCCTACGAGTATGAGATTCTTCCTGATTGGGAAAGTGGATCCCCGGAAGGCTAGGTTTCTTGTATGAGATAGGAAGTCTAGGGCAGCAAGGATGCTTGGAGAACAAGCAAATGTATGTCTATAAATACAAAGGTAAACCTAGAGGCAAGAGGTACGCAATAAGTGGCAGAAAAGCTTTACTTATCTACTGATAATTAGGGTTTTCCACCGGTACGAGATACTAACTTAGGCATCGGAGAGCCTTTGCCAAGAGAGGCAAAGGTGCGTTCACCCCTTGTTTGTTTTGCAGTTTAGGGTTCCGATGAAGACACTAGGGTTCCGATCGAACACCACGAAGAACCGTTGCACTCCAGTGCTGTTCTAGGTACTATCTGTTTTTTCCCACCTACAGGTTTTATGAAAAACGTATTGTACTAGTAAATTTTAGTTTAGGATTATTAGTGACATTATTTTGTGACATTGAAAAAGAAAACCAAATTATTTACCTTTGCTTGAAGAAAGACACAAAGTACATTCTAAAGCAAAGGCAATCTTGACTAGGTTCTTAGTGAGCGACAATCATATTGAGTTGGAACAAACTAGAACTTATAGAAGAGGGAAAAGGGCCGAGGGATACAAGGTAAAGAAGATTTTGGAGGATTAGGAATGTCACGCCCTCGATTTTCAAACATATTAATAAAATATTTTTCATAAATAAAATACCAATAACACCATACATAATATAAGTACCCTTAAACAAACGTCATTTCATAAAGTTGGCATTCTTTCCGTATGTAAATGCGATAAGTTACAATCAAATGATTTGTGAGTCTTATGAGGAAAGAGAATTAAGTTTGTTACAGTCATCCCTGAATCAAAAGAGTTTAGGAAGGAAATTACATTTTTCATTTACAAAATATGAAGTGTGAAGTTGACAATGTAACTCTTCAAATAAGGCTTTCATGAGATGGTGACTCCATGCACGCCAAAAACTCCTGATTATGCACCTTGTTCATGCATATGAAAATGAAGGGTTGAGCTACACTAGCCCAGTAGAAAAATCTCAACTAACTCTACATGTGAATGAGATGATAAATGCAAAGTCATATGAACCATGCTATAAGGGAAATCACATAACTAAGGAACGATGAATCAATAACTCTATAACATTCGGTTTACGGGATTAATACATAATCCTAATCAAAGGTTCATAAATTGAGGAACAACACGTATTGCCACCCTTAACCAAAATCAAGCACTCACTCATACCCCATACTCTGCATTTCCATCTCTTTCGTTGCAATGAAAATCATCCAATTGGGTTTTTGCATTACCACTCCTTGCGTTGCAGTGACTTCCCCGTTCTAACCATTAGACAACAACCACTTCCTCTCATCTATCCTCATTTTATCAACACATTCATCATTCAAACAATGCATGATACCACAAACATGACATTCATGCATTAATAATTTCATCTCCTAACAATCTCATACCATCTCCACATTATCGTGTCTCAAATACACAAGCACAAACTCAATTCTATGACACTAGAAAGAAAACACGAAAGCCCCAATTTTGCTCAAGTAGTGAAATTCCAAACTCTAAGTATTCCTCAATTTCTCAACTAAATACCACTAAGAATCATGAAGGAGTGTTCAAAATAGGAGCACCACATGTTACAGAACTTCAATTAGGAGTGAGAATACTCAAGCATCAAGAACCCTAACCTAGATCAAGGATTTCACAAGTAAGAAGTGGGGTAAGGAATTGAGGAGCCAAACACTTAATCAACACATAAGCATGTAGAGAGAGAGAGAGGAGAAATCCCTAACAAAGTGTGTTTTGAGCAAAACCCTATGTATACCAAGTGCTCAAGCTTGAATCTACCAAAAACTAGCTCCTCCCAAGCTTTGCTACAAGATCTAGAGTAGATATAATCCAAAAACAAGATAAACAAGTGTGGATCAACACGTGATTGAGATGAGAGAGAAACGTGATTGAGAGTGGAGGAGTGAGAGCAAAGATATAGAACTTACCCTTTGTTCACCAAATTCGAAAAAATCAAGTGTGATTGAAGTTGGGAACACTTATATCTTGAAGATTGGAGGTGAGTTTGTGTAGAACCATATAACCAAACACATCCACAACACCCCCAAATACCCTCACAAGCACAAAACGCATATTTGAACTATGTACACAAATTTACCCGTACAACCACATAACCAAACACTTAATTCAAATAAAAAAAATGATCCTCCACATAATATGTGATTAAAGAAAATGAAAATAATCTATGTGTCTTTACAAGTAGGTTGGTGGAGATTGGGTGGTGTCTAGAGCCAATAGTAGACATTCTTGGGTAAGGAGGAGATGGGAACATTTCTGGGCAACTGCGAAAGTGCCGCCTTACTGTGACGAGGAATATCCTCAACGTGTCACCTAGGTATGTTGGCTATGCAGGAGATTACACAAATGTTTGTTGTCTGGCATAGCAGAGAAACAACATCAATACCTTATAGCTTAAAGGATTTTTCCGTGAAATTTCATTGCTGAAATATCTCAATTAATCCTGCCGCTTACTGCTTGTTTGGTGGGCGGATAAGGTTTTGGGCGATAAGGAAGAAGAGTGGATAAGAGGTGGATATCTTACATGGCGCAATTAGTTAAGGAGGGATTAACTAAGAATGGGTTTGTTTGGTAGTTGAAATGGATGGATAAGAATGGGTGGGTAGAGAAATAATGTGAGACCATACTTAGTTGTCCGTTGTATTGAGAATACAAAAAAGGTTTGGAGAAGGGGCATACCAGCAATTACGCCCACCCGGATAAGCTTACCCTGAGGGGTGGGTGGTTTCACTCGGGGTTTAAAAAACTGGCCATTACACCCTGTTGCGGGACCGTTAGGCCTGAACATCGCAAACAACTTTTCTTCTATTTTTTTTTTCCTTTTTGAGACCTTCATGTGATCCTACAATGCATTCTTTGTAACTTTTTGAGATGCCTTCACGTGGTAAAACAATATTTCGAGAACCAAACTCTCGTTAGAATGAGGAGAAAAAACCTCAATTTCGTTCTTAAAATGCAACATTTGATCAAATCTTACTTAAAACTACATGTAAAAGTAAAATATTGCGTCAAAACATTCAATTTAGTCATCAATAAGGTTAGAGTATGTTTAGCAATGAAGTTTTCAGCACGTGCTAGTGCTTGAAAAAAAATTCACGAGTGCGGTGTCCGATTCCCGTTACACATTGACTGATACTCCTGATATCCGTTTCCTGCAATCGTGACCGTTACGCGGACCGATACCGTGATTTAAAACCATTTTGCTATCAGCCGGATCAGCAATATGGGTGCAAAGGGAGGAAGGAACACCGGATAAGTGTGAGCCTGGATTAGCTTATACCCCGAGGCCCTTGACCCCCTCCCTTCTCCACCCTCCAAATGGGCCGTAAGTGTAGTTGTTCATGCATTGGGTTATAGCAACTGTACATTCTGAGAGCTGCAGCTATTCGAATAGTGGATTAATCTCAAATTTCTAACTTTAAGATTTTTTTTTGTATTTGGTCCAGCCAATTTAAGTGTGTTCACTCTATCGGCATGTAGGCCATAGTTTTCTGCTTATCGTTGTGTAAAGTTGTCCCTCATAGAACACCCGTCATTGTTGCAGTTGCATTCCCCCATTAAAGAGACTCAAATTAGAATCACCTTAACTAACCTATGGAAAAGGTATTTACCCAAAAAAAAAACAAAAACCTATGGAAAAGGTAAATAACTTTGTATGTCCATGGTCTGTGCTTTACAAACAATAGGGAAGAAATTTCTTCTAATTTGGCCACGTCAATAAGTTTTGTTCGTATCATGGCAAGTAAGCTGGGTTTTAACAGGGCAGCTGGCCCAGCGGTCATGTAGCACCACCTTGAGGTGTGTGGCATTGGATTTGAGTTGATGGAGCAACAACGACACCCCTAGTAGTAATCTAACCAACTTCACCATTAACATCCAACGTTTGGCGAAAAGTAGGAAAAAAACTGGGTTTTGTTAAGTAAATGTCCTTACATGTTAAACTGTTGATTCCAGCGTGCATCTGATTACTTATCACCACACCTCAAGGACATGGATGGTTTGTTGCGAATTCACTCTTACTGGGCCAGATTAGAGTCCAGTTTGGGAAAAGATTTAGTTGCAGCTCGTGGAGTCTGGGAGAGCTTGCTTAAAATCAGGTTCGATAATCTCTTTGCCTTGTTCATAAGGTCCTTGTTGCTTTGCATTCCTAGCGCATTGCTTTCTTGTCACACTCTGCTTATGACGCAGTGGTTCTATGTTGGATGCTTGGAAAGGTTATATAGCAATGGAAACCGAAATGGGCAACATAAATGAAGCTAGATCCCTTTACAGGAGATGCTACAGTAAAAGATTTCCTGGGACGGGCTCAGAGGTTGGTTTCTAGTTGCTTTCTAACTGTCAGCCAGATTTTCTATTTTGTCGTCTTCTTCCACTAGTTCCTCTTTACTGTGAATTGCTTACTAGATCTTACTTATCTAGTGTACTTAATCCTTGCCAAAGCAAATATAGTTTGTATCGGAATGACAAATTGCGCTTATCGTGCAATGGATCTATGACTTGTTTGATATATGATGTCACAATATTAACCTAAAGAGACTGGCAATACTTAAACGATAGAAATGCAAGAGGTCATTATTCTCAATAGCAGTATGGGAGAAAAATTGTTGTCCGTCACGGTGTAGTTCTATCAGGATTCAGGAGTGTAACAATGTTTATGTAGAATGGTGTGACAAGATTGTGCTCAATCAGACTTTATTATGATAATGGTATAGAAACTCGAAAGTCGAACATTGTTTAGTAAATTTTAATTTTCATCCATAATGATAAATAAGTCTACTGTTTAATCGACAAATATCTCTACTATCCATTATGCCAATCAAATCCACTGTAAAGATTAGAAATCAACTAACAAAAGAAAATGTGAATCATGACTCTATCGGCTATACTGATAGAGATGTAATTGGACCTGTTGATGATTTCTTTTTCTTTTTATAAATTTCCTTGGACTGTAACGATTATTTCTGATTGAATATTCTTGTTCCTAGATGTTCCAGAGGAATAAATTGTTGAGTCGATTAGGCTCGACGACCGGGGTATACAATGCCTAATAATTTCCATCAGAAGACTACTTGCAAAACCCAATGATATGCAAATTTTGATCAGTTAAACTCTATTGCCAATTTAAGCTTTCCTGTGGCCCAATTTTCCTAATTTTGTGGGTTCGCCCATGCAAACTAATATTCACTATTTGATTTTATCTAAGAATATCTCCTCTTCTAAATTATTGTTCACAATGTTCAGCATCGCCAATTTGTTTGTAGGGGTTTAATGAACATTCACTTGAGGAATAAGATGCCTCTGTCCTCAGATCCAGATTTTGCATTACTTATTTTGTTTCATCTTGTTTATACGAAATTACACTGTTTTTAGTTCTTTGTTTTTGTGGCTTATAATACTCAGGTCCGGTGAGGGTGATAGTATCAGTTTTCAGGATATTATTATTTGAAGATGGTCAGCAGTAAATGTCTTTCTTTTTGTGTTTTTTTGAGAAGTAATTCATCAAAGGATACTCTTGTTCTATTCATTAACTGCTGGTTTTGACTTTTGGACAAAGGTTTATATAAGAACTTAGAAGTACAATTTGGATTAGATGATACCTTCCTTTCCTAAAAACAGAATCATTCAGGACATATGCCATTCCTGGTTATGCTTTGAGAGGGAGTTTGGCACGCTGGAAGATTTTGATCGTGCTATACAAAAGGTACTTTTTCCTGCTGCTGCTTCTTTTTGATTCTTAACAGACACCATGTTTTTTATTTGTTATTTTTGATAATTTATTGAAGGGAAATTTGTATAAATGGTCCTCCTAGTTTCATCTAAGTCTCATTTTCGTCCTCTTAAGTATCAATTGCAATTCTTTTGACCTTCAAGTTTAATTTTTGTACCAAATTGGTCCAATTGATAACTTCTGTCAGCCGAATTGGATGAAAAAAATCAGATTGATGGCAGTTTGGACATTGCAATTTGTACTAAGTTGGTCCTATTGATAATATCTGCCCTCAATCTAATTTTTTCTATCCATTTTAGCTGACAAACGTTATCAATTGGACTAACTTGGTACATAAACCAAACTAAAGGTCAAAAAAGTTGCAATTGATACTTGGAGGACGAAAATGAGACTCGGATGAAACTAGGAGGACCATTTCTATAAATTTCCCTTTATTGAATGCAATGGCAATAATTCGTGTGGGATGTGTAGACGTAGAGAATAATTAGTATGCATGCAGTTTTGATTCTTTCAGAGTTGCAATATATTGTCTGTATCTATCTGGTGGACATCCGATGCCCTTGGAAGTTAAATTATTTTGTATAATCAGAAGAGTTGTACGACCATTCAGAATGGGGTTAATTTTAGAAATAGTCCCCTAGTTTGTGTGCAATCTCAATTTCGTCCCTATGGTATTAACTGTCATTTTTAACCCTATAGTTTATATTTTGTCTTGGTCCCTCTCACTGACGGCATTATTAAAACTAACGGAACTCGTGGGCAAAATTGACATTTCGCTCTTAGAGGGAGGAAATTGAGACAAAATGCAAACAAGAGGGACTATTTTAGAAATTTTACATTATTTTTTATTTTGCAAAGACAAACTCGCACCTAAAATCTCTCTGATTGAATAATCAAAATATATTGAGGAAATTAAAAAATTTATTTTCAAATATATTACAGATAATATTATGAAATTCGAAATGCATCCCTTAGTTAGTTAAATATCTTTGCATCGATTTTTTCCCAATAGATTTATCTTAAAATCCCGTTATATATGTTCTTTTTTACGCAATTATGAAAAAAAAGTTGTTATAAAAAACTCTGTTAATCTTTATATGAAACATTTTTCTTTCTTTCTAGGGAAATTTATAGAAATGGCCCTCCTAGTTTTACCCAAGTCTAATTTTCGTCCTCCAGGTATCAATTGCAACTCTTTTGACCTTCAAGTTTGGTTTTCATATCAAGTTGGTCCAATTGATAACGTCCAAACTTGACGGAAAAAATCAAATTGAGGGCAAACGTCATCAATTGGATCAACTTGGTATGAATTGCAACATCCAAGTACCATCAATCTGATTTTTTCCTTCCAATTTGGCTGGCAGAAGGTATCAATTGGACTAATTTGGTACAAAAACCAAACTTGAAGGGCAAAAGAGTTGTAATTGATACTTGAAGGACGAAAATGAGACTCGGATGAAACTAGGAGAACCATTTATATAAATTTCCCTTCTTTCTAATAGTGAAAATAAAGAAAAAGTTGTGATGAAACATTTTGTTACTAAACATTTTTCTTTTTTCTAATAGTGTAAAAAAGAACATAATGGGATTGTAAAAATCAAGATAAATCTATTGAAAGAAAAATAATGCAATCGAAGAAAAATATTTAAGGTGAGAAAGATATTAGGTATGAGTTTGTCTTTGCAAAATCAAAAATAAAATGTAAAATTTTTAAAACAGTCCCTCTAGTTTGCATTTTGTCTCAATTTCGTCCCTCTACGAGGGAAATGTCAATTTTGCCCCAGAGTTGGTTCTAATAACGCCGTCAGTGAGAGGGACAAAATGTAAACTATAGGGTTAAAAATGACACAATGAATACTAGAGGGACGAAATTGAGATTGCACACAAACTAGAGGGACTATTTCTAAAATTAACCCTTCAGAATAATGTTTTTAAACTTGCCTTTGTAAGTTACAGTTGCTTTTCCAGATAAGTGAAATTGACAATTACTGCTCATAATCTGGAGAATGATATCTAGATTTGATCGACAAATGAATTCCTGTAAACTTATAAAGTGCTCCTTTGATGGTTATAAGTTTTTCCTTGGTACCTTTCCCACCTATAGCTCAAACACGAGAGGCCAGCACTTTGGCACCATTAATATTTTATGAACGTTTGGCTTCATTCAGTTTTGCTACAAACAATGGCCGGTGTGAAATCTATCTGCATAGGTCACTCATCAAGCTTTATCAACCTGCTGTATCTTTCATGAACTTAGCCTTGAGGAACAGGGCTTAGTCTAGTGGTACTTACCACGTTCTGAGAAATATCAGATGCTCCATAGATTCTCTGATGATTTTTCTTACCACGTTCTGAGAAATATCAGATGCTCCATAGATTCTCTGATGATTTTTCTGTTTGTCATGAAACTGTTTAGACGCAAACCTGGAGTTCTATGGTTTATTCTTTGGGTGGATAATTACCGTAATGTAGCAGCTAGGCTTGTGTGGTATTGGTGTGAGTGTTTACAACAATAAATTTTTGGAATCAGTTAGTTGACCAAATTGATAGACGTATTTGGAGATAATTGAGTATGGATGAGTAGCAAACAGACTGGTTATTTGAATTTTCCCTTCAATCATTATTTATTCGTTCTGGAATTATGCTTCTGGAATCATTATATATTGTATTTGTGTCAGTTATTTACAGTCATAGAGAATAGCATAATTCTTAAAGTCGAATGAAGTCCTCACTCATCATAAAATACTCGTTAAACTTGCACGAAGTCCTCATCATGTTTGTTGTAAGTGATTTTTTTCTAATCAACATGCTGTTTAGTAAGCAGTTCAAGGAGAAACAATTGGTTATTAAGTCTGCTGCTGCATTTGATCATGTCTGAACCACCTCGAGTTCTATTGTATGGATTCTCTTTGCTGTTTCTGGTTTTCTTGTATCCTCAAATTGCCATCAATTTTATCAGTTATCTTTGCTGTTGGTACAACATGTGATCGAACCAACTGAATCTGAAACACCTATTGGGCTTTGATTTCTTCTCCATTGAAGGAATTCCTTAGTTGTTTTTCTTGTTTTTTTTTCGGGTAGAGATTTGAAGGTGCTGTACGATTTGTCGGTTGGATCTTAGATATTTTTTATTTCTCCATATTTCCTTTGTTGGACCTCTTGTCCTCCCCTGTCGATGTTGTACTTCGTTGAAATACTTTGTTTCCCTTATAGCTGGTTGTGTTGTTTATCACTTATGTTCTAGGATTGCATGACAGCCTGTGAAACAGAGAGCATGCAGTTTAACAGCTTAGTGTCAGTAAACAGAAAAATTGTAAAGAATGAATTTATGTTTTATCGAGGAATTGTCAAAGCAATGTTCTTTTTTCTCACATCACCTCATGTCATCCTTTTAAAGGTAGGAAAGAAAGTATAGGTACGTTGTACTCTCCAGTGAGCGAGATGGGAATTGGATTCTGTCTCGAAAAAGCTCTTTCTTCCCCTATTACACCCTCAGCAAGGTTCGGATCGGATTTTGTTCAAGCTTAAAATCAGTTATCCATGATTTGAACTTGGTTCTAGGGATTGGTATCCACATTAACTCTTGAAATCAAACTACATGGTATATTTTGAGATTTCACTGGCTGCTTACGTATCCAAATTACTTGTCAGAAATTGGGGATTGAAGGGAGCTCCACATCATTCTTTGAATGGTTACATTGTAATGATTGTATGAATTAATAGGGAGTAATGCTTACTGCTCCTTACTTTTTTTTTTCCTCACCCACATGAATTTTGTAAATCATGGAATCTTCTTACAAACTTCAACTTAAGTAACTCTGATGGGTTAAGTATTGAAACTTGAAAGACTGCTGTTAACTGGATAGTGATGCATGATTTTTCTCCTCTCTTTGCAGTTGACTCCGCGTCTGGAAGAGCTGCAGTTATTCAGATTGCGGCCAGAAAGCAAAAACGTTGGTTTGATGACAAATCAGAGAGAGAACATCTCCAAGAGAAATACACCTGAAAAGAGAAAGCAAGGATCAAATGTAGGTGATGAACAGCCAAAAGCAAAGCGACAGAAAAATACAGCTCCAGACATGAGGAAAGGTAAGGGAGAAGATAAAGCTCGGGAGAAGAGCTCAGTTGAAACAAAAAGACTTGAAAATACCCAAGTCAATGATGGCAAAAGTAGCAGTGCACATGGAAAAGAAACCAAAGATTTGACCCCAGTGAAACTGAAATACAAGGACCAGTGCACTGCCTTTGTATCAAACCTAGGCTTCCAGGCAAGTTGCCAACTGCCGCTTCTTCGAGTCTTGCTCTCTCTCTCTCTCATGCACCTGCATATACATTTCAGTAACGGAATTGGTTTCCTTCAGTATCAGAACTAACTCATCTAAGGATGCCTTGCACAGGCAACTTACGATGATCTACGTGGCTTCTTCAGTGATGTTGGTGGAGTAGTTGCTATCCGCATTTTAAAGGACAAATACAGTGGAAAATCAAGGGTCTCTCTCTCTCTCTCTCTCTCTCTCTCTCTCTCAGTTTCCAACACACACGTTTGCTGATACTCACTGTTATCCTCTTCAGATTTCTTTATGGCCTTGCTTCTCTTCTTTCTTCTTCTTCTTTCTCTTCTTTGGTAATAGACAATTTCCTCAGTTCTTGGGGGTGTAGATGTTTTCCAAAATGTGAAATGAGAAAACTGGAAGTCTCAAAGTTAAAACAGTAGCGAATTGATTAGGTGTTTCAAGTTAAAAGTGTCTTACCCAGTGCACATGGAAGCTTATAGAAGGGCATGGGAGAGGCTCTCCCATACCCTACCACTTGTTTTTGTGTTTCATGTTGGTAGTTAGATATTTTGAATCTCATATGAGAAGTCACAGACATGAGTCCTGACAAGCAGTTAGTTAAACATGCATCTTTGTGGCAGTTCTGCATGGACAAAGTGAAGCAGAATGATGACTGCGGTGCTGACCAATGCTATTGAGAGTGTAAATTGAGACGAACTGACAATAATATCACGGTTCTTAAAAGAGCTCCTTAATTATTATCTTGGTTGTCTTAGTTTTGGACATTTGTATTTGTAATCTGAAACGAATCAGGTTCTGGACTCAAATTAAGATACACCTTCTTCCCCTTTAACCATAAGGGCATGGAATGGATCAGGGTTTTGGGGATACGAGGGGACATGTTGATCTAGAGGTGAGTCCTTGCACATGAATACTCAAATGCTAAGATTGGTTGCATTGGCTTTTGCTGCTTTTCTTAGCCGAAAAGCTCCCTGTGCTCCAGTGGATAGCACTTGTCATGTCTTTTGACTGGTTTGACAAATATATTGCACTTCAGCAGCTCTAACTAGTTGTTGTAGTTGTACTGTAGCTTCCAAATGATTGCAGTTAGTGTTCACGCTAATGTTGGGAGACCAACTAGTGCCGCTTTGGAATTCTAGCGGTCCGAATAAACACAAGCATTATCTTGGATGTGCAACCATGGTCTTCTTGTTATTTATGTTCTACAGTGACTCGAGTTGTGACCATTTAGCATATTTGATCTGAATTTGAGCCTTGGATGTTGGTCATTTTTCCCATCCAGGTCAAAGATCTCTCGTCATTTAGAGCTGGCATTAGTGGTTGTCATAGAGGGTCTAGCTAACCTATCGATGTATTTGACGATTTAGAGATAGGCAGTGATACCTGCAAATATTACCATGTGTCCTACTCATCCTTGATATAAAAAAGGTGAAGGTAAAGTCACGTTGGCACTAATGATGGTGAAGGGTTTGAAATTTATGGGGGGTTATCCGTGCATTTTAATTTTTAAGCATTGCATTCTAAGCAGTCTAATGAGTTTTGCTGTTCTATCAAATCCCTAGGGATTGGCATATGTGGATTTTGCTGATGACGCACACCTTGAAGCCGCTGTGGCGAAGAACAAGCGGACACTGCTCGGGAAGAGATTGAGCATTGCGCGCTCAGATCCAAAGCAGCCGAAAACAAGGGAATCTCTTGGCCGTCATGCCCCTGTGGAACATGGTATGCTTATATTCTTCTTCTCACAGGAATAGCCTCTCTCTCTCTCTCTCACACACACACACACGGATCCGGGGGTGCTGTAGTGCACCCCCCACACTACACATGTAGTGCAGTCAATCTGGCCGTCCATCTCGGCAATGAACGGCTCGAATTTTCATCGGATAGGAGCTTGGATTAGATCCAAGCCGTTCGCATTGAGATGGACGGTCGGATCGGCCGCACTGTGTAGCGTGGCGAGTGCACTACAACCCCTCCCATTCCCACACACACAATAATGAACTGCTGCCGGCTTCTTTTTCTCTTCTCTTCATTGAAATTTGAAAACAATTCGTACGGATGGTTTTTATTTTTTTTAACAGAATTCTTTAGGATGATGACCATCATTAGCTTTATGTTTCTCACAAATGCCAAAAATAACTGAAATGTGTTTCACTATCATACTTATGAGATTTAGGTAGCATCTTATGACATCATTGGAGTTCAAATTTCATAGCTCACATTCATTGCTCCCGTCATTTTTTGTTGATTTTTTTAATGTTGCCTTCAAAATTAGCTGTCAAGTGCTATTTTGCTTCACTTATGGTTGTGTTTGCGCTTTCAGCAGCATTTGAAATTTTCTTTCCCTTTTTAAGGTGAAATGTCAAAGCATGCGAATGGCCAAACAAGTACAGTCGGTGAATCTGATCCTAAGGAAGATAAATCTGATACGTCACAAGGGGCCACGGGAGGACATGATCCTAAATCAACAAATCCTCATAATGATGGTGACAATATCCAGCTCAAAGGAAAGAACACATTTGCAGTGCCAAGAACTGTCAGGCCTCTTGGTTGGACTGACAAGAATAATGTAAAAATGGAGGTAGCTGAGGAAGGTGAAGACGAGAAGCCAAAGTCCAACGATGAGTTCAGAAAGATGTTGCTCAGAAAATAGTTTACCCAAGCATGACGAGATTACAACTTATATTTCAAGCGGTAAATTTTTTAAGATGTCTTAGATAAGAATACAGAAGTTGCAAAATTATACCAAAATATAGTCATAGGTTTGTCCTTTGTATGTTTACCTTAGCAGTTGATGCCTGTTTTTGGACAACTGAGTTTTTTTTTTTGGCACAATTCGTTTTATCGAATACTAATTTGTCCCCCTTTTCAAGTATTCACATGAAAATACCTATGTATTGAAAGATATGCTGGCATATGTATTTATCTCTTCGTCTTCCTAATCTTCCACATAAGAAAAGGAATTTGCCACATACCTTTCTTGTGTCAAGATAATAACGATTATATATATATATATATATGGGGGCCATTTTAATGCGGATGCCCGCATTCAAGCAAATTGCGGACCACACCATTTCTCCCCTTTCCCAATTGAAATTTGATGATCCAAGCAGCTCAATGTGTTCAGAACGTGATTTTAAGGGTACCCGCAAGAAATCGGA
>BPLS01000142.1:213261-234241 GCA_019656275.1 Rhododendron kiyosumense
TCCGATTTCTTGCGGGTACCCTTAAAATCACGTTCTGAACACATTGAACGGCTCGGATCATCAAAATTCAATTGGAAAAGGGGAGAAATGGTGTGGTCTGCAACTTGCTTGAATGCGGGCATCCGCATTAGAAGGGCCCTGTATATATATATATATATAAATCTTCAGGTAAGAACTTTAAAATGAAGACCTTATATGCGGACCTCTTCATTTCTCGCCTTTCCTGATCAGATTTCGATGATCTGAGCCGCTCAATGTATTTAGAACATGATTTTAAGGGTACTTGCAAGAAATTGGCAAAAAAAAAATGACCGGGAAGGGCTTGATTTGAGCAGTTTTTATTTGAACCGTTTGATAAAAAATAAACAAAACGGCTTGGATGAAGCCCTTCCCGATCTTTTTTTTTTGCTGATTTCTCGCAAGTACCTTTAAAATCACGTTCTGAACACATTGAGCGGCTCGAATCATCGAAATTCGATCAGGAAAGGGAATTCCGCATTTTATTAAAATGAGGTGGTCAGAGAGAGAGAGAGAGAGAGAGAGAGAGTCCCCTTCAGGTAAGGGTGTTCTCATTTTAAATAAAATGCAGACGTCCCATTTTTTCATCTTTCCCGATCAAATTTCAATGATCCAAGTCGCTCAATGTATTTAGAACGTGATTTTATAGGTACCTAAGAGAAATCAGCAAAAAAATTGACCGAGAAGAGCTTGATTTGAGCAGTTTTTATTTAAACCATTCGATAAAGAACAAAAAAACTGCTCGGATTAAGCTCTTCCCAGTCATTTGTTTTGCTGAACCCTTAAAATCACGTTCTGAACATATTGAATGGCTCGGATCATCGCAAATTGGTCAGGAAAAGGGACGTCATTGACAAGTTAAGGGCGCTTTTACCTGAAGTTTTGTATAATATATATATATATATATATATATTCACACACACACACACATAAATGTCGGGAGATATTTTCACTTTACCTCTCTCTTCCCTCTCACGCTCACCTCTCTCTCTCTCTCTCTCCCACTTACTCCTTCACATCCACGGAAAATTCTTGAAAACCCACGAACCTCACACCTTAATCTAGCATCCTTGGCTCGTAGATCGCATGGGTGAAGCTCAGAGGAGGTGTATTTGGTTGATTTGAGCTTGAAGAGTTACGGTTTTGTTTGGATCTTTGGGGTTTTGCTCAAAACCCATGAGGTATGGATCTCTCCTCTCTCTTCATATGTTTATGTGTTGATTGGGTGTCATTTTTGGTGTTTGATCGCCCCTTGTAATATTATGTTGAAATCTGTAAAATCGGGAAATCGTGCGCAGAAAACCAGTAGGCATCGATACCCATGGAAGCTAGTACCGATACCTATCTGCTCTCTGGACCGTAACTGTTTATGTATCGATACCCCCTTTCCTAGGTATCATACCCCTGCTCGCTAGAATTTTGTTTTAAAAAAATACCCGTGAGGTTACTGGTAACATCCAGTATTGTTTTAACATTTTGAGAACACATGTGAGATTACTGGCAACATCACTTTGAAATTTTGTTTGTATTGACTTCAACCTTCGAGTAAGCTTGTACCCTATTTTTATTTATTTATCACGATTTTAGTCGTGTAAATCCCAACACCATGGTTCGTTTATAATGGATTGTTTCAACATTGCTATGTGATATTGAGTATGTTGATGATTGCTTAGTACATCGTTGAATTGATTGATTGAGGAAGTGTTTAGTGATGAGATAAGAGTATGTGTAGTAAAATGAATGGTTCTTTTGGGATTGGACTCCCTTAATTATATTCATGGGATTGAGCCTTTAAAAGTATCTAAGCTGAAGTAAATAATGAACTTAATGGAAATGGGAATGCTTAAAGGAAAATGGTTGTCTAAGAACTTAGAAGTATGAGCATATGTATTGTAACAAATACTTGTTGAGGAAATGAGAAATGTATAGTGTTGGAGTTGTTTTCCCGGAAACTTGGAGTTGTATACCAATGGTTTGAAACGGACTAGGATTGAAATGGAAAATGAACAAAATAGATTGGATAGATAATACGGTTGAAGATGGTTTGAGACTTGAAATATTGACATGGGTGTGTAAGCTTCTTGATGACGAAATTACTGATGATGCATTTTTATTGGACTGTTTTGAAAACTTTACTCGAGATTGAATATTTGGGCACCTTTGGTATTGAGGCATGATAATCTAATATTTTCCTATTACGATAAGTCTAGTGTGGAAATGGGAACAAGAGGGTAAAATGGAGTTTTCTTAACATTGGATAATTTCTCACAATTGTAAGAGATTGAATTTCTAAAATACCTATTTGATACGTAGAGGTGCAAAACTCCTATTGGAAGACAATTTATGAAGAAATGAGAATCTGTGAAGCGAAATAGTTAAATCCTATGAAATTAAAATGTTTCTATTACGATCATGGATCGGAGCTTTCATGTACAAGTTTGATATACAGGGGTTTAATAAATTAATCAGGCTAATGTTAGTACTTGTAACGTGTACTTATAAGAAAGAAATAGATGTTTGGTTGAGGAAAGTTGAATCAGAATAAATGAAGAATAATGACTAAACCCAATAAACAGGTGAGGTGCTAGACAGGGGCCATGGGATCCATAATGACCGGCAGGAGCATTCGCTCAGGGTACATGACGTTGGAATGTGAAAAGGATGTACGGGGTGTTCGTAATTTATTTTAATTAACGGGTATCTGTAATCTTAACATGGGGAGATATTTAAGTATTTAATATTATGGAGCTCGTAATATAATTGTGATAAGGATAGAAGTGCAATTATAATTCTATAGTGGGGTGAATTATAATTAGTGAAATAAGAAATAAAATTCTAGTGGGATTATGGTTTCTTATTTACACTGGGAGCCTGAACTTATTACTCCTTAGGTCCCTGTTGTAGCCTTATTTATATACACATTATGTTCTCTAGGTCACCTACTTGAATTTTCTATTATTCACGAAATAGTGAGAGACTTAGAGAGAGCATACAGATCATGAAAGAGTCCACACTCGGTTCGTGTTCTAGACGTGTAGGGAATATGATAGAAGATCGTAAGGTACGGTCGAACAATATTCGTGGTTTATAGCAAAGCATGCTATAACAAGTTCAACCAGTGTTCGGGTTGCAGGGAGTTGTGGTAAAACCCTAATTTTGCCTTGTAGGGTTTTTTGCAATTTTTTGTTGTCTAATCTGTATGCGTCATTACTGAGTTTTGGGAATCGTTTCCCAACAGTAGTATCAGAGCAAGTTGTAATCGCGCATATGGATTAAACATGCCATGATGTCTGTAGGTCACAGAGGGTATAACGTAAAATTGTGCTAACCCTTGTTTTGTAGCATTCTTACCCAACTATTATGGTCATATGATTTTTTTGTTGATTTTGTGTGATTGGATCCCACGATAATTTTTTCATGGTTTTAATAATTAATGTAGCATTTGTTATTTATTGAATGCCATGATTATTTTTCGTGGTTATAAAAATTAACGTAGCATGTGAACTCCAATGGAGGCATAAGATCGATGTATGTATGTTTCTTCGATTGTAATAGCATTCGACGGTTATTTCGGAGATTGAAGATGGTAGATACAGAAGATACAAGTTGTTTGGCTCGCAACAGATTTTTTTTCAAATCCGTAGGGTCTGATTGTAGGGCTATTTCAACCTAGTAAACGTTGGAATTAGAAAATCTGTTCTTCACGGAAGTTGTAGATAATTGAATTTTGAATCCAACCCAATTTGAATCACTTCAATCGAGGTCGGATGAGGAAGATATGGCCAAAATACTGAAGGCTGTGCAGTTTATGCGAAAATATATCAAATTTGAATTTTCTTGCCTAAGCACGGTTGGATTTGGTTTTCTTGATTGATTCAAATTATCCAAGCCTTCCACACAAGTATGGCTGAAGGAGTTCAAGTTATGAAAGGTTTTCTTATTGATTAAGGATTTCAAGCGCTGGAAAGATACTTTCTCATTTAGAGTATGTTTGTTTGGAATGGGATTAGATGATGGGATTATTAATATCATGTTTGTTTGAGATGGGATTAGATGATGAGATTGGATTGATAGAAGAAATTGGTAATGAGAAGGGGTTGGGTTCGGACTATGAATACCAAGTCCCACGGGGTATTGCTAATACCCCCTAATCCCCGGATTCGTTATCCCAATGGACTACGAATCTGAACCAATTTTGGAAACCAAACGCAGTATTGTTAATCCCTTCGGCTTAGTAATCCAATCCCAACTCCCAGGAGCTTTAACAAATGGGGCCTTAAGGATTTCAAGTAATGGAAGGATTCCTTGTCGTTCAAGGATTGCATCCTTGACCATAATAGTTGGATTCTTTTATCTTATATTTCCTTATTACTTGTGTTTCCATATTATTTGCATGTGTGATAGTTTACCATATTGGGACAACATGGTAATATTTGGCCTTTGACCTAGATCACAATTTGTTTGCAAACTAGAAATTTTGATAACCCTCACAAATTTTTTAAATAACTTAGTGGGAGAGGAAGTTTATTTTGGATAAATTCCATGGTCTTCATTCCTAGTTTGTAGATGATATAAATAATTTTGTGTGTTAGTTTCAGAACCTTCCTCCCCATCAGACAAAATTAATTGTTGCATCATCAGTACAAACTTCCTAAAGGGATAACTCTAAGATAATTATTGTGTGGGTCACTTCTCCATCTGAGGTGGTTCATAACGGAATAATAGGTCTAAAAGTTAGGTAATGGTATACACTTAGCTATAAATAAAAATATCCTTATTATATGAGTCACTATTATTATTTATAGGACCGAAGCAATATTGGCTATTTAATCTTGCTTGGCATGGTTTAGTGTCTAGATAGTAAAATTAAAAGGTTGTGCATATCTATATGAATGATAAAAAGTAGACGATAGACAACCTTCCCATCGAGGCATGCTCTTCGCGGTGTGTAGGGTTGCCAATGTTTTTCTTTTAACATGTGGTTGAGCGAACCAATATTAAAATGAAATTCAAGTTTTTATTGCCCTTCATAATTATTGTTATGTGATTCTCATTTTCAAAAATGGGTTCTTTCAATCCATTTGCGATGATTCTCAAAGCGAATAAGCTTATTGGATCAAATTATATTGACTGAAAAACGAATTTGGATATTGTGTTAATTGCTGAAGGGCACAAATTTGTGTTATCTGAGGTGTGCCCTCCTAGACCTGATGAGAATGCCACAGAATAGGAAGCAAAATTTTATAAAAATTGGTGAGTATCACCCATGTTTAAGGGATCCCAATTAGGGATCATGTTCTGAAGATGATAGCTCTTCTTAATGAACTAGAGATCATTAGAGCTGAAATTGATGGAGAAACCAGATCGATTTCATTCTTAACTCACTTTAGTCTGAGAGTTTTAAGTAGTTTCACTTGAATTATTCTATGAACAAAATGCATTTAATTTTGGCGAAACTTCTTAATGAACTCCATGCAGTTGAAGGTCTTGTGGGTGTGAAGAAACCATCTGTATTAGTGGTGGAAAAGAATTCTACTGCTAAGTCGAAAGGTAAGAAGAAGTAGAACAAGTCTTAGAAGAAGGTTGTGGAGCCAGTTAGAGCGCCTCAAGGTGGAGTGAAAAAGCCTAAGGGCAAATATTTTCACTGCAAGCAATAAAAACACTGGAAGAAGGAATGTCTATTCTATCTCAATAAAGTGAATAATCAAGATCGATCTTTTCGTTAGTTGTTGAATCATGTTTAGTGGTGTTATCTACCAGTACTTAGTGTGTAGATACGGAAGCCACTAATTATGTTTGCAATTTGTTACATGGGTTCCAGGAAACTAGAAGACTCAGTGATGGAGAGATTTATCTGCACATGGGTAATGCTACGAGAGTGGCAGTAGTTGTAGTAGAAAATGTTATTTTAAATTTTAATAACAATAGGAGTTTAATTTTGAGAGATTGTCTTTATGTTCTCACACTTAAAAGAAAGTTGGTTTCAGTTTCTAAGTTGATTAAAGATGGATATTTGGTTTATTTTAGTAACTTTGTGGTTATTAAGTTAAATAAACGTTTATCTATTCTGGTTCATTGGTGGATAATCTCTACTTTATTAATCCTATATTTCCTACAATGCAACTGCATGAATTAAATAACACTAATAATATGTCATGTAAGAGAAATGAACCTTCTAAATTGAACCAAACATATCTTTGGCACTTATGCCTTGCTCATATTAATCTAAATAGGATTTCTAGACTGGTCAGGGTTGGAACTTTAGATTCATTAGAAGTTGAGGAACTTCTAGTTTGTGAATCCTGTTTAGGAGGTAAGATAACCAAGAGGCTTTTTTATCAGCAAAAGGTTGTAGAGCCAAAAAGCCGTTGACATTGGTTCATTTTGATTTGTGTGGACCCATGAATGTCCAAGCAAGAGGTGGTTTTGAGTATTTCATCATTTTAATTGATAATAACTCAATGTTTGGATACATTTATCTGATGCACCATAAGTCCGAATGCTTTGAGAAATTCAGGGAGTATAAGGCGGAAACGGAGAAGCGTCTAGGTAAATGTCTTAAGACACTACGATTTGATCGTGGTGGCAAATACCTCTTGGGAGAGTTTAGGGAGTAATTGTTAGGCGAAGGGTAATCATCCCAGTTATCAGCACTAGGTACCCACGTCAAAATGGTTTAACAGAAAGAAGGAATATGGCTCTTATAGATATGGTGAGATCAATGATGAGTTATTCAGATTTACCAATTTCATTTTGGGAACATGCACTAGAAACAGCAGCGTACATTCGTAACTTGGTACCATCTAAGTTAGTATTGTCTACACCCATAGAACTATAGACTAGGCGCAAACCTAGTCTGCAGCATGTTTGGGTTTGGGGTAGTCCAGCACATGTACTGAATGGGAACGCAGATAAATTGGAATCAAGGACATAAGTTTGTCTATTTGTGGGATACCTTAAAGGAACGAAATGTGGATTATTTTATAGTCCTAAGAATCAGAAGGTCATTGTTAGCACCAATGACCGATACTTAGTGAAGGACTATGTAATAGATCACAAGCCCAGAAGCAAGATTGTTCTAGAGATATTGAGAGGAGAGGGACCGACAAAGACTTCTTCAACACCAATAGAACAGGAGGTTACACTGCAAGAAAGAGTTGTTGACTCATCAGTACCTCATTGTAGTGGGAGGGTTGTTGTCCCACCCAATTGATATACGTTCTTAGGAGAATCATATGATATGATCCCTGAAGAACAACATGCTAAACCCTGCAACTACAATGAGGAACTAGAAGATAAAGATGCGAAATTTTGGCAAAAAGTTGTGAAATCTGCATTCTTTAATGGAAATCTAGATGAATGCATCCACATAATGGAACCAGATGGATTCATAGTAAAGGGTCAAGAGCACATGTTGTGCACAAGCAAGCATCTAGAACTTGGAACTTGGAACATCCGTTTTGATCAAGTAATCAAGGTTTTTTGGTTTTGATAAATGTTCGGATGAGTCATATGTGCACAAGAAGCGCAATTGAAAAGTGGTGGTGTTCCTGGTACTATATGTAGATGATATTCTGCTAATCGAAAACGATGTGGGAATGTTGTCTTTGGTAAAAGTGTGACTATCTAGCCAGTTCGATATGAAGGACTTGGGAGAAGCCGGTCACATCCTTGGGATCAAACCTATGTGAGATCGCAAGTATAGGATATTGGGCTTATCATACGCTGCTTATATTGATGAGATCCTTGCTCGTTTTAGCATGCAGGATTTCAAGAAAGGGTTTCTCTCTTTTTAGATATGGAATCAATGTATCCAAGGATCAATGTCGTAAGACATCTGAGGAGATGGAGAAGATGAAGGCAGTTCATTATGCCTTGGCAATAGGAAGCCTCATGTATGCTATGTTGTGTACTAGACCTGATATTTGTTTTGCTGTTGGCATGGTTAATAGATTTCAATCTAATCTAGGGCAAGAGCGTTGGACTGTAGACAAACATATTCTCAAGTATCTGAAAAGAACTAGAGATTATATGTTTGTTTACCAGTCAGATAGTCTTTGTGTCAGATAAGGATTCCAGACGTATAACTCGAGATTAGAGGTGACAATCTCAACCCATATTCTTTAACCCGCCATATTTGTCCACTTAAAATCCAACCCAACTGGCACATATTATATAATGGGTTGATATAGATTCAACCCATATCAACCCATATTTATATGGGTTTAGGTGGGTTGAAAATGAGTTTAATATGGGTTTGACTGAGAAACACAAGTGAATGGTTTTTAAAGAGAATTATCCCAAGTTTTACTAGTTGTCGACTCGTCAACCATATCTAACAACCGTTGCTCGAGGAAGGGGATCAATACAACCAATAATTACGCGTCCATATAGACCTGTTTATGAATTTATTTACTTAAAAAATCATGAAGATTGTTTGCATGTAATTATAAATAACTATGTAATCCTTCGGTTCCACCTTAAATGTTGCTACGGAAATTCGTGCGTTTTCAAACCCCCAAAAATTTACCGTTTCGTGCAAAACTAAGAAATGCAAAAAATGTTCACACGGTTAAAGCCTCGCAATTCAATTTTTTTTTATACTCGAAAAAAACTGAAACTTACTTGCTGATCAATAAAGTACTGTAAAAATTGAAAGTTAACTAAAGCTTTTTAGTTAATTCAATCTCTAATTCCATTCGCGCAATCAATTAATTTGCTGAGATTTGTTTTCAATTATGACCGGTCACAATTATTTGTGACCGGTCATAATTGATTTTCACTAGGGACCATTCAAAAACACTTTGGACGAGTGCGATTGGCCTCCCTAAAACCTTCTTTACGGAATGATTTGCAAATAAGATTTTCGTTAAAGGATAGAGAACAAGACTTCGGGTGGGTTTGGCTTGTTAATTCAAAATGATTTTTTTGGTCTTTATTCAAATTTTTTTTCGTATTTTTTAATTTTGCTTCAAATTTTTGTAACTTATTGATTTGTCTTGTCGAGAGAAATCGGAAAAGTAAAATTTTTTGATCGAAACTCAAAATTTTTTTAAGAAAAAGATTATAATTTTTACTTATTTTGTCTTTATTCAAAAAATCATGAGTTTCGATCATAATATTTTACTTTTCGATTTCTCTCGTTGAGACGAATTAATAAATTACAAAAGTTTGATGCAAAATAAACTAGTGCAAAAAAAATTTAAATAAAGAAAAAAAGTTATTGTTGGGGGAAGATAGTAGAGAAGAAAAAAAAGGAAGGGAGAAATGGGGATGGGGGAGAAGAGAAAAGGAAGAAGGAAAAAAAGAAGAAGAGGGAAAACGGGTCAGGGTAGGTGGGTTTGGGTTTGACTTGACCCATATCCGACCCGACCCGTTTCAAACCATTTGACCCATATTTGGCCCACTCATATTTGATCCGCAATCCGCTTTAACCCGTCCAAACCCGCCCAGACTCACCCATTTGCCACATCTACTCAAGATATTTGTTTACCTAGGAGGTAGAGCCATAAGTTGGAGGAGTCTCAAGCAATCGTGCATTGATTGATTCCACCATAAAGGCCGAGTATGTGGTAGCTTCTTAAGCAGCCAAAGAGATCGTTTGGCTTAGAAACTTCTTGATGGATCTAGAAGTGATTCATTTAGTGTAATTAGCTATTACATCTATTGTGACAATGGTGGTGGAATTGTTAACTCTAAGGAGCCATTGACTCATAAGAAGGAAAACACGTTGAGTGTAAGTATCACCTAATTCGAGAGATCATTTAGCAACGTGATGTAGCTGTGTCCAAGATCGCATTAGTAAACAACCTAGCAAATCCTTTTACAAACAACTTACGGGCAAAGACTTTTGATAGTTATGTAGAGGGAATGAGAGTGAGATGCGTAGCAGCATGATTTTGAGTCTTAGTGGGAGTTTGTCAGCATGATTTTGAGTCTTCGTGAGATTTGTTAGAAAATTATACTAAAAGTCATACTTTTGTGTAATGGATTAATATTTGACAGCTATTTATTAATCAGTTTTATCCATTTTTTTTGAGAATCTTTTATGGGCAATGTTTGCATAATATTATTGTATGTTGTGCATGTGTGTCTTTTATTTTACAAAGTAGATGATCCGGTTTGTAGAGTTCAGCTTACACACAGAAGATCAAATCATTGGTTCTTGTGGAATATAAAATATGGTTTATAGTCTTAGATGGAATTGGACAAACCATCAGTAGGACTATACTACAATGTTTAGTAGATCTGTCTTGACTACAGGGAACGGTCTAGTTCCAACTCATTATGCTAGTACACTTTGTCTGTATTGAACGGGACCGCATTGAGGTAATTGTCTTTGTACAAACTTTATAAGACAATTGGAATCTCATGATTATTTTGAATGCTTATACTCTAAATCCAAAGATAATTATTAGAGGTATATATTTAATGTTGTTAACTTTGATTTATTAAAGAGTGAGATATTTATACGGTCAATAGTCTCGGTGAGTTGGGTCGCAACATTATATATATGACAACTATTAATTATTAATGGAATCCATGTCCCAGTAGGGATTGATGATACCCCCTTGAGTAAGCTTATAAGTTTCAAATATGTCAAACCCTGCAGGTGGATTTTGTATCCGACATATCGAATAAGTTAAGCGGATAGTCTCAAGATTAAGATGTTGATTAAATGAGAGATTGTTAGGAATTTATTTTAATCAATGAGTATCTGTAATTTTAACGTGGGGAGATATTTAAGTATTTAATATCATGGAGCTCGTAATATAGTTGAGATAGCGATGAGAGTGCAATTATAATTTTGTAGTGGAGTGAATTATAATTAGTGAAATAAGAAATAGAATCCTGGTGGGATTATGGTTTCTTATTTACACTGGGAGCCCGAACTTATTACTCCTTAGGTCCCTGACATAGCCCTATATATATACACGTTATCCTCTCTAGGTCACTAACTTAATTTTTCTATTATTCACGAAATAGTGAGAGACTTAGAGAGAGCAAACAGATCATGAAAGAGTCCACACTCGGTTCGTGTTCTAGACGTGCAGGAAATACGACAGAAGATCGTAAGGTACGGTCGCGCAATATTCGTGGTTTATAGCAAGGCGTGCAATAACAAGTTCAACCAGCGTTCGTGTCACAGGGAGTTGTGGTAAAACCCTAATTCCGCCTTGTAGGGTGTTTTGCAATTTTTGTTGTCTATTTTGTATGCGTCATTACTGAATTCTGGGAATCATTTCCTAACACGGGGTCCTAATCGCCTGGATTATGAAAAGGATGTATGAGATCCTAATCGCTCAGAATGTCTCTAGGACCACCATTCGGCGCGTCGCTAGGAAATTCATGTGAAGTATTGAGATATGAGAACTAATGAACATAACGATCACGTACTTATTAAAAAATGAAACGAAAATTGGATTGAAAGAGATTAGAGGGATGATAACTCAAGGATTAAAGATATTGACATGGTGTGTGAGTTAACTAATGTTGAAATTGTGGATTCATGTACATTGGATCGTTTTGTTGTCGTTACGTGAAATTGAGTATTTGGGCGCTTGTTTGATGCTTGTGGCACAATAAATGGAAATTAGTGGACCTTCAGTATAAATGCATAGTTGATAGGTCAATGGTGCGATAGAGAGATGAAGGCCCTTATTGACACTACAACAAACTTGAGTTCTAATAGCATAATCTTACAGTGTTCTTTAAAAAATGCTATAATAGACTTGCATCTTGAGGTTAAGATAGCGTGCACGACACTGTAGGGGAGCGGAAGTCTTTTGACAGCGTTCCACTGACTCAATTAAAGCGTTCACCTAATAAAAAAGACGCCAGTCTCAATTTGGGGAAATTTTAAGACGCCAAAAAAATCACTGGGAAATCCCTTCTCTCTCTACAATTTCGTACCTACTAGATCTCCACTGATCTTGCCATCATCATTCTCTCTCTCTCTCTCTCTCTCTCTCTCTCTCTCTCTCTCTATCTCTCTCTCCAATGACACACACCGAAACACACGCGAAGAGAGGAGAGCAAAGGAATGGCGTGATTCAAAGCCACTGCCTTCACCAATCGAGCACCAGTAGTACCACCATCCGGCCTCGATCCTGTCATCCTCAAGCCTTATCGCTTGTTTGACCTCAACCACAACTCGGTTGTCGAATAATTGCACTCTCAACGTTTATTCTTGATTTAATTTGGAGTTTTGATTCAGGGATTGTAACGCCCCGATTTTCGGACAAGTTAATTAAATCATTTCTAATTGATTTAATAATCCATAAAACTGATTTAAAAAATAAAATTTTATCAAATAGAGTTTAGCAGCAGAAATCTCATATACCAAATTCAAAACTACATACTGTCTTATAACCCAATGAAATAAAAACAAAGTTTGACAAACTCAGTAGATAATCCCTACCCTACTAAGGCCTTACTCTACAATTAGCAGATCAACAATATAACAACAGATAGTGGTACAACATAATAGCACATCATCTATTTCTTTACTATCCATCATCTTACATGAAATCTAAGGATACTCTCCACAAGATCCTTTCCAGCCACATCCACTAACTACAACCGTCTCATGGGTCCACTCTTCCTTTTGCTTGTCCTGCACCAGGGTCTTAGGTGAGCGCACCTAAATTATGTATCTAGCATGTTCTCACTTAAGACCATAATAGGAGGATCGAATCCTCCCATGATGTATCGTACATTAGGGTCGGACATCACCTACCACTAATTATAACCGTCTCATGGACCTATTCCCTCTTGAATAAAAGAAGCGAATTTTCCCATGACGCATTATACATTAGCGTCACAACATCTCTCAACACTGGGCCCCATTGGTTACCCATTTCAACAATGGGCTCCATTGGTTACCCTTGCCATAGCCATGGCTCAAATCACAATCCACACAATCACACTTCCAACACTTTACCAATTTCCATTTACTTAACATCATCTACGTGAGTCACTACTCGTAACCACCCAATGAATCTAGGTCCATTCTAACACGTACGACAAGATGCAATCAGCAACAGCTCAAATACAATACACTTCAAAGGGATAACAATATAACATTTAATATGGTGCGAGAAAGTAAAGCACATAGTATTTTATGAGAAGGTCGATGCCCTTAAATTTGTTTATCAGTCGAGAAATTTTCTTAAGGACTAGAAGGTTGGTTTAGTTGTTACTCAAATGCAAGGGTAATATAGTCATTTTATTCTACTACAGTAAAGTTTAGTGAATGTTTACTTAAACATACTAAATTTATATTTGGCAAGACCATTTAGTATACAATCATTTTAAACATGGTCATGTCACAACAGTAGGAAAAAAAAAAAATCAAGTCAAAATGTTGTCAAGGCCCAAATCCAAAAACTAAAAACTTACTGGGGTCAATGTGTAATATCAACCTAAGTGTAATAGCCAATTCATCATGCTACAGTGGCTTCCAAAGGAAAACAGAGTAATAGTTGGGTTTCTCAGTTTCGATCCACGGTTTCAATTCAATCCCTTTATAACTTGGTTAAATTAACATTTAGGGATAAATAATTAGGAGTGCTTAAGTGTAATCTCAACAATTGAAAACCCACTCGTGGGTTTGTTCATTGCCATGAAAAGCAGAGGAAAATGGCCGGTCTCGACTACGCGACGTCAAAATTGATTTCTTTCATTCCGGATCATAAAATCAATATGTAATCACATAATATACTTAGAAGAGAGTAGGGAAGCGATTATTCTACCTATAATCCGAACAAAACGATTCGGTGGAGTTCGGTGGATTTTCGTTTGGCGGCAGAAGATCGGTATTTTAGCAGCAACTTTGGACTGGAATAACTTGACCAAATTACCTCTTCCGTTTTGGATAATTCTTGTGTCTAACACGAAACTCTTGAAACCCTCTATAACTTTTGTGAAGAAGTATAACCCTGAATACCACTCTAAGTAGGAGGAAAATGGAAATTTAGAAGGGTCGCTGAATCTGCCTGGATATTAGAATCTGTGAATTTTACCGAACTTTGCATGGTGATAACTCTACCAATTCTTGACTGTTTTGGGTTATTCTTGGGTCAAAATCGAAGTTCTTGACACCCTCTACAAGTTTCATGGAGAAAACACAGCCTGAAAATGAATTTAACTAGGAGGAAAATGGCCATAAAAACAAGTACATGAAATGAATGAAAATAAAATTTGTGGTGGTGCCTTCTTCCTTTGCTCTTCTTTATTTTTTTCTCCTCCCTCTTTATTCTTTTCTTCTCCTCCTCCTTTACTGCACAGCACTCTCTCTCTCTCTCTCTCTCTCTGCCAAATTAAATGGAAAAGAAGTGGGTGTTCACTATATAAGAAAAAGGGGGAAAGGTGGAGATAATTAAGGGGGATGTGAGGTGATGGAAGAGTTATGGGAAGTATGGGTAGGTACGTGGGAGGATGGGAAGTTACAAATGGATGAGAGGGGACCCTAATTTTCGGCTAAAATGGTAGAGATAGGAGTTCAGGTTTTGTTTAGATAAAATTTAATTAGGATTTGTAGGGTGTAGTTAGAAAAGATAATGGATGGATATAAATGTATGTACATTTAAAGAATAAGTATCATATATACATTTACATGAGTAGTATCAATTCTACAATGTATTTTACTTAATTAATCTAACTAATTGTTGAATTAGTATTTAGCATTACAAATTTGTATAAAAAAAATAGGGCAAAAATCCGGGTCGTTACATTCTATCCCCTTAAAACAATTTCGTCCTCGAAATGAGATCGTGTATCTTGTATTGAACAATCGCTAATCATTATTGCAGATGATTGCTATCGGGCTTGCTCCCTTTTCGCTGAGATCGGCATAGAACTCAAATTAAGTGAATAATCTTGTCTTGTATGTTCCTCTCTCTACGATGAAATCTATACCAGTGGCTTTGAAAATTATGTCATTGTTCAACATAACATCTTTGCGATTCGTAGCTATTTTTTTAATCGATGAGCCACCTCTCCTCCTCTTTGCAAAATTTTGGACTATCCAATATATGACGACGGCATCTTCTCTTTCTTTCCAAAACGAATGATATCAAGTTGCGACTTAATCTATAAAAAATAATAATAATAATAATAATTAGTCATCCGCATCAAAGTCAACGATATGTTTCTTTTTGTTGATGTTGTTCATTGATTGAGTCCGAGCAGTCAGAAGTCGTTGTTGTATCACCTTCGCTTTTTCAGTCTTCTTTTGAATGCTGGGTCTTTGACTCTCAGAAGGTGGGTCCTCCCCCATACAGAAACAAGAAGATTCGATGAACTAAAATAAAATTCAAATGGTTTGACGGTCAAAATGCCAAATGGAAAGGGTGACATATCGTTCTCTGAGAGTCTGAGTACAAGTAGTTTGGATTTGAGTAGCAAGGAGTGGCTACTATCAAGTTAATAAGGACTAATCAATGATGAAGGTTCATGTAACTACAATAATGATGATTCAAGACCAAACACACGAACAAAATGAATGGATACTTATCTCGCATAAACAACAATGGTTCTCGTAAGAGGAGCCCATTTATTTCGACAAAGTTCTAGAAACGATTACGAGATAAAGAAGTGAAAACTGAACTAGATGTTTAATTATCTTGAATTACGTCGGCCAAATGCATTTCAATGCGAGCATCTAATTCTAATGGTTTCAACGCATACGCAACTGGCTCATCAGGTCCATTCTCAAAATAGGGCAAATTCGTAATGTTTCAAGGGTGGTATTCAAGAGAATATATACATGACTCAAAGAAAGAGTAGCATCACAAATACATATAAGTGTTTTGAAATTTAGAATTCTAGAAAAATATTGAATTCATAATTATAAAATTTGGAAGGATGGACGCGGAGGAAAAAAAAATATCGAGGGGCATGACAATGATGAGATCTTTCTATATAGCTAGTACTGATCAATGAAAATTTCACAAAGTTTGTACCAATGGTCCTATAATTGAGTAGATTGTTGAGATAGCAAGGATGAGATTGATCGATTAAAAAGAATTTGCAATAAGAGAATTCTTAGAAATTCACAACTAACAAAGGAGAAGTGTCATGAGACTCGGAGTGAAAATTTCAACGAGTTTAAGCTCTTGGGTTTGTACTTGAAGGAGAAAAAAGAAATGCTTCGAAAGAAATCTCATAAGAAAAGAATCAAGAGAGGTTGAAAATATCGAATGGTGACAAAATAGTCAATTGACTAAGGACGAGTATTAGATGGATGCATAGTCGTCAATCTCGTTTTCTATCCCCTTAAAACAATAGAAATCTCAACGCAAGAGAACACTTGATATCTTCTCGAATGTTCATGACTTGGAGCAGTTCCTTGATCTTCTAATCTATGATGGTGCCACGTCAACTCAATTTGCGTAGAATATAGGTAGTCATTGATTGCAGATCTCTGACATCATCATGCTTTTATCCGTTGGTCCAAAATTTTAAGAAGCGTACGGTGCTCGAGGTTTAAGTGTCAAAATAGTCACGATGATGACGGCTACTTGCATCTGTTGATCTCGCGGATTCTTGATATCGCGTAAGGATGCACGTTAACATTGACATCGATGTTAGCATTGTTGTAAGGGTTGCGGCGTTGCGATCAACGTTGGCATCTTGGTCATTGGTTTCAGCACTAATTCTTATGGCGACGGGGGTTTCTAACTATTTGGTTCTCCGAAGGTATCGTGTGCATAGATTTTGTAATCGCAATGGTAAGGTTTGGTTTAAGGAGTAAGAACGACAATGATTTTTAAGAAATATAATAAAGCACACTAATCAAATCCTATTAGCATAGATATACGATAGACACGTAACACGTAAAACCTAAATGTTAGTCAACATGTAGAGCCTATGTTTTCTCATGATACGTTCCCATAATGAACCTACCTTATTTGACCTATTTTAAATTAGTATCTACTCACGGAAGGGAAGTTTTTTCTTTTACTAAGTAGCCTCGTCCGATAGTACCTTTTCCTTTATTGGAGGCTTGTCTCTTCATCTTCATACTTTGAACTTTTCGTCTCGGTTGATTGGCTAACCAAATACAATAAGAGTGGTTCCTTTATCGATTTCTTTGGATTGGAGTCAATGTTGATTTCATACTTCCTCAGAGTCTAAATTGCAATAGCTGATAAAATATTTATATGCTATACTTAGGTATGATGCTGTGTAATTAGAAAGTAATAAATGAGTTAAACGTTTAACTATATAGGTTTACGCTCTCGAAAAGTGATCTACCCAATCTACCCAAGGCCGAGGGTTTGAACATAAAGCTCTGATACCAAGTTGTAACGCCCCAATTTTCGGACACGTTAATTAAATCATTTCTAATTGATTTAATAATCCATAAAATTGATTTAAGAAATAAAATTTTATTAAACAGAATTTAGCAGCGGAAATCTCAAATACCAAATTCAAAACTACTTACTGTCTTACAACCCAATGAAATAAAAACAAAGTTTGACAAATTTGATAACATTTTTGGAAATTCAAATAGCAATACTTTAAATTAACAGAGCTTCTAAGGGTAAGGCATCCAAGGCTCGACAAACTCCCATTCCTTAACTAGGAGGTCCTCACCCTGATACTAATCATCTTGAAGTGGATTCTACTCTTCGGTCTCTTGATGACCTGGCATAAAACGCCAGCCCAACGGCACCATAATGAGTTTTAAAACTCAGTAGATAATCCTTACCCTACTAACCCCTTACTCTACAGTTAGCAGATCAACAATATAACAAAAGATTGTGGTACAACATAATAGCATATCATCTTTTTCTTTACTATCCATCATCTTACATGAAATCTAAGGATCCTCTCCACAAGATCCTTTCCTCCCACATCCACTCACTACAACCATCTCATGGGTCCACCCTTCCTCTTGCTTGTCCTGCACCAGGGTCTTAGGTGAGCGCACCTAAATTATGTATCTAGCATGTTCTCACTTAAGAACACTTAAGACCAAAATAGGAGGATCGAGTCCTCCCATGACTTATCGTACATTAAGGTCGAACATCACCTACCACTAATTATAACCGTCTCATGGGACCTATTCCCTCTTGAATAAAAGAAGCGAATTTTCCCATGACGCATTATACATTAGCGTCACAACATCTCTCAACACTGGGCCCCATTGGTTACCCATTTCAACACTGGGCTCCATTGGTTACCCTTGCCATAGTCATGGCTCAAATCACAATCCACACAATCACACTTCCAACACTTTACCAATTTCCATTTACTTAACATCGTCTATGTGAGTCACTACTCGTTACCACCCAATGAATCTAGGTCCATTCTAGCACATACAACATGATGCAATCAACAACAGCTCAAACATGATACACTTCAATGAGACAACAACATAACATTTAATATGGTGCGAGAAAGTAAAGCACATAGTATTTTATGAGAAGGCCGATGCCCTTAAATTTTTTTGTCGGTCAAGAAATTTTCTTAAGGACTAGAAGGTTGGTTTAGTCGTTACTCAAATGTAAGGGTAATATAGTCATTTTATTCTACTATAGTAAAGTTTAGTGAATGTTTACTTAAACATACTAAATTTACATTTGGCACGAACATTTAGTATACAATCATTTTAAACATGGTCATGTCACAACAGTAGAAAAAAAAATCAAGTCAAAACATAGTCAAGGCCCAAATCCAAAAACTAAAAACTTATTGGGGTCAATGTGTAATATCAACCTAACGTGTTATAACCAATTTGTCATGCTACAATGGCTTCCAAAGGAAAACAAAGTTATAGTTGGGTTTCTTAGTTTCGATCCACGGTTTCAATTCATTCCATTATAACTTGTTTAAATTAACATTTAGGGATAAATAATTAGGAGTGCTTAAGTGTAATCTCAACAATTGAAAACCCACTTGTGGGTCTGTTCATTGCCGCGAAAAGCAGAGGAAAATGGCTGGTCTCGACCACGCGACATCAAGATTGATTTCTTTCATTCCGGATCATAAAATCAATACGTAATCACATAATATACTTAGAAGAGAGTAGGGAAGCGATTATTCTACGTTTAATCCGGACAAAACGATTTGGTGGAGTCCGGTGGGTTTTCGTTTGGCTGCGGAAGATCGGTATTTTAGCAGTAACTTTGGACTGGAATAACTTGACAAAACTTCTTCCGTTTTGGATGATTCTTGTGTCTAACACATAGCTCTTGAGACCCTCTACAACTTTTGTCAAGAAGTCTACGCCCGAATACCACTCTAAGTAGGAGGAAAATGGAAATTTAGAAGGGTCACTGAATCTGCCTGGATATCAGAATCCGAGAATTTTACCGAACTTTGAATGGCGATAACTCTATCAATTCTTGACCGTTTTGGTGATTCTTGGGTCAAAATCGAAGTTCTTGACACCCTCTACAAGTTTCATGAAGAAAACACAGCCTGAAAACAAATTTAACTAGGAGGAAAATGGCCATAAAAACAGGTACGTGGAATGAACGAAAATAAAATTTGTGGTGGTGCCTTCTTCCTTTGCTCTTCTTTATTTTTTTCTCCTCCCTCTTTATTCTTTTCTTCTCCTCCTCTTTTACTGCACAGCACTCTCTCTCTCTGCCGAATTAAATGGAAAAGAAGTGGGTGTTCACTTTATAAGAAAAAGGGGGAAATGTGGAGATAATTAAGGGGATGTGAGGTGATGGAGGAGTTATGGGAAGTATGGGTAGGTACGTAGGTGGATGGGAAGTTACAAAAGGATGAGAGGAGGCCCTAATTTTCGGCTGAAATGGTAGAGATAGGAGTTTGGATTTTGTTTAGATAAAATTTAGTTAGGATTTGTAGGGTTTAGTTAGAAAAGATAAAGGATGGATATAAATTTATGTATATTTAAAGAATAAGTATCATATATACATTTAAATGTGTAGTATGATTATACAATGTATTTTACTTAATTAATCTAACTAATTATTGAATTAGTATTTAACATTACAATTTTGTATAAAAAAAAAATAGGTCCAAAATTCTGGTCGTTACGAGGATCTATTTTAGGGTTTTCAATTTGGGTTCTCAATTTTGGAGTTTTGTTTTGTGATTTCAATTTAGAGGGTTTCGATTCCAGGTTTAGCTTGGGGCTGCTCTATTTTGAACTTTGTTGATATGCTCTGGGTTTGAACGTTTTATGGGCTTAATATTTGATTTGAAATCATATGTAACACAAATATGCCCGCCATCTATTCAACTTTTTTTCCTAATTAGTTTCAGTCTTTTGAAACAATGGTGTGGAAGGTGTTTAAAGGGGATGGTTATGCAAACGGTAGAGAAGGACAAAAATAAAATGGGTGTTGTGAATTTATATGTGGGTAATCTCTTAAATGAAATGGATGTTGTTTGGCTAGGCCAAATATTCAACCACTATGAACAAATGGTTATTGACGTTGCCCTAAGATCAGCATTCTCCTATGTGTATGTCTATTGGTGCACGCTAAAAAATCTAACTCAATTGGTTAATGTAGATGATTAGTGATACCAGTTCCTTGAGATGTTTATTCTTCTTATTGGGAGAGTGTGTGTGTGTATTTGTCACCTTCTGTTGAGTTCTTTATTTGTGTACAGGCCGTGGACGTGAAGAAGCTAGAGGACGTGAAGTGCTTGACCAAGCTTTTGCAAAATTTTGTTGCTAGGGCTCCGTTTGTTTCGATGTAAAATGTTTTACAATGTAAAATATTTTTTATGTAAAATATTTTTTCAAAAAACAAACTTTAAAATTTTATTTTTCAGTGTTTGGTTGGCACATGAAAAAATAATGGAGTAAATTAAACTTCAAACTTTCTCTCTATGTCTATTTTCTCTTTGTGTGTCAAATTTTCAATCCAAAGGGGAGAGAGAGAGAGAGAGAGAGAGATGTAGGTTGTGTGATGCTATTAGAGAGAGAGAGAGAGAGAGAGAGAGAGAGAGAGCGAGAGAGAGAGAGAGAGAG
>BPLS01000142.1:234341-245299 GCA_019656275.1 Rhododendron kiyosumense
TGTAGGTTGTGTGATGCTATTGGATGTGAGAGTCTAGAGAGAGAGAGAGAGAGAGAGAGTTGGGTGTTCTGAAAAGTGAGAAACGAACTACAAATTTTAAACTGATTTTTGTTGGATTAAGGGATAAGGTAGTGCGCTGGCTTGCTCGATGGATAGGGAAAACAACTTACGGATGCATTGAGGAAAAGTTATTTTACCGCCATTTCAGGAAAAGCATTTACAAGTAAAATATTTTACTCCTATTTCGTTCAACCAAACACCGGAAAATAGGTAAAATATTTTACAGGAAAACATTTTACGTCAAAACAAACGGAGCCTAAATGTGCAATATTTTGTTCGCAAATTTGCCTAGTGTTAACTGTCTTTTTCCTTACCCTATTTGCACCCTCATGAAGCTTTGTTAATAAGCTCTTCTCCATCACAATCAGTTTTTCTCAGGTACCCATGCCATCACTTGTGCTTTGTTTGCTCCAAATCATTATAACACTGTGTTGCTCTGAACCATTTTAGTATTACGTGATCATGCTTTGGGAGCATGCAATAATCAGACAAGTCGAAGACCATGCACTATGATTCTGAATTTATTTTCGGAAAATGGAACTCACTCATGGGGGCACTTGTCATGCATCTACATCGAGATGAAAATTGATTTGTGGGTAGTTTTATATTACTAGAAGGAAAGTGCAACAGGAGTTGCCAAATATTTTGGTGGTGTTTGGGTATTAAAAGCTTAGGTTTGGCATAATATAGAGTAGTAGACAAATGAAAGCAAGATACTTTACTGTCGCTTCTGGAGTACTATGTGGTATTTTTACATGGTCGTACTCATAAGAAATTACGTAGACAAATTACGTGGGTAGGATATCACTGCACAGTTTTACCGAACAGTTAGAAAATCAAGAGTGACTCAAATAGTGTATGTTGCGGCAATTCATTAGTCGAGAATACCAAGTACCCACGTCTACAAGAAAAAACACTTTTGCCGACTAAAATAATAGTCGCCAAATGGCTGTTTTTAGTCGCCAAAATCTTTCTGCGACTAAATTTTTGGTCGCCACTTTGGTTGGCGACACTTGGTCTGGGAAAGTTTTTGCCGACCAAAATTTTTTGTCACCGAAGCTTGTTTTTCCCGACAAAACACTTTTGTCTCGAAAAGTATTCGCGACAAACTTTAGATGCCGAATCTAATTAATTCAAACCCCTCCGAAAAATCATATTTACATACGGCGACCAAACTTTTGGTTGCCGAATTTGTAACGCCCCTAATTTTTAGGTACGTTAATAAAGGAAATTTATTACAGAAATATTGAGTCACTGCTCATTATTACAAAACGGCTCACATAGGAGCATTTGAAGTTCAAAGATAAACAAAAAAGAAGCTACGAGGTCCTATACTACGGCTCCTCTTGCTCCTCCATCCTAGCGAGTTCCTCGGCTCCATACGCCTCCAACGTGAATAGGTCGCCCTATTCATCTATCAAATCTGACATATTATACCGGCGTCGCCACCCATATAATATGCCAGGGTCACCACAAAGGTAACACCATGAGCTACTAAGGCTCAATAGTAAATCCTACTTTACTAACATCGATTTCCACATGATAAGTACATAAGCAAGGAATAAAAGCAATAAGCTAACATGTTTATTTTCGCTTGTAACTACCGTTGGCGTTCGACTCATCGTTAATCTTTTCATTGTTACACTTTTACCAAAAACACCTTTTAACTCACCCAACCTCGATTCCGCCGTTCCGGGCTCTCGAGTATCCTCACAATGGTTCCGCCGCACCGGGTTCCCATTGGCACACAAGCATTGGTTCCGTAACGCGGATACCAAGCCAAACACACCCAACCTCGATTCCGCCGTTCCGGACTCTCGAGTATCCTCACAATGGTTCCGCCGCACCGGGTTCCCATTGGCACACACACACACATTCACATAATACCCTTGAAATGGTCATTATGTGGTTTCCAAAGTACTTTCCAACCGGGAAAAACTCAACAACTAGTTAAACACACCCTAGGTGCCATATGTCTACTTTTCTTGGTTTTCGTGTCACATTTGCATGTGAGACTCCGCGTGTGAGACTTTTTACAACCAACAAGTATTATTCCAACTTCGAAATAGTATAATAACAACATCTAAGCCACGTAGCATGCTTGAATACCAAAAAATAACATAAACATGCATTTCTACTTTTCAAACAACAAACAAGCCACCTTTAATGTAAGATCACAACTTCTTTACAAAATGAAAGTAAGCTTTTGAAATTTGTAAAGATTACTACTAATTAGATAGAGAATAGTTAGGATTAACTACAAAATAGACAGGATTCACTACCGTTCTCCTTGGCGGTGACTTGGGTCGTCGGGGTGATTCCGGCAGCGTAACGGCGCTCCGTTTGCTTCGAAAGGAAAAGTTTTGGAAACTTTTCCTAGAAACAACCTAACTAATTACTACTACTCTACTTTTAGAGCCGTCGGGTGGTTTTGGAAGTGGCTCGGGGGTTTCACTTAAGAACTCACAAAAACAAAGGAAACTTTGAACAAAAGACTAAGAACTTGGAATTTCTATAGAGAAGGAGGAGCAATTGCTTTGAGGTGTGAGATTTCAAGTGAGAATGAGCTTCTATTTATAGGCAAGGGGTGCCCCTCTCTCTCTTATGGCCGGCCCTCTCTCTCTCCTTCATTCCCCAATTTTAAATCAAAACAAATCCAACTTTGAAGCATGAATCAAGGAAAAATCTTAGGCTTGCATGGCTAGGTTAGTACTAGGTTGGATTCTTGAATCAAAATGGAAGGATGAGATGAGATTGGTACATGATCAAAGGGTTAAGAAAATTCCAACTTAAATGGAAATATCAATGGAAAATCAATGGAAAATCCTAGCTTGTAAGGCTATGGTGTACCTTGGAGAGATCTTGCATCCAATTGGAGGGTTGAGATGAGAATTGTACACCATCCAAGGGTTGGGAAGCTTGCTAGGTGAATATATGAAGTACAAGGGTGTAAGGATTTGAATTTGGAAGAAAATATATGCAAGGATTTGAAGTACACATCACAAATCAAACCAAAGCCAATATCAAATCTCCCTTCCTCTCTCCTTCCTCTCTCTCCTCTCTCCCTTCTCTCTCTCTCTCGGCCTCTCTCTCTCTCTCTCTCTCGGGTTCTCTCTCTCTCTCTCTCTCTCTCTCTCACTCTCTCTCTTGCAAGAATAAATATATATACACATACATACATGACATACAAGTGTAAGAAAATCCAATAAACAAAGGTTTCAAGGGTACTTTGATATCCAAGGAGAATAAAGGCTAGGATTCACCTTCCAACCACTAATTAATTCTAGGGTACCATAGGTATTAAAATAATCTACTTAGGTACAATACATATATACACACATATATATATATATGTATAAAAGTAGGAAAATCCCATTAAAGAATAATTAAAGGGTACTTTGGTCACTATTTACTTTTGATTAAAGTAATAGTACTTTTCCCCAAATTAAGGAAAGTAATTAATTAAGTGATCTAATGGCACTTAGGAAGATTAACCTCTTTGTCCAATGGACAAAACTCCCCCTAACATCTATTATCCAATGGATAATAGTTATTAGGCCAAAGGAAATAATATAGTAATTAAAAAGTACAATAAAGTAAGTTTACTCTTTAATATAAACAATTGGGATTCTATTACCCAATGGATAATAATCCCCCTAACCATTATTGTCCAATGGTCAAAGAAATAATCCAAAAAGATTAAAAGAAAATGAATATCAAAATATAAAGTCTAGGGTCCAAAAGGTTCAAAAGTTCCAACGAGGGGCAAAACGGTCATTTTGCCAAGGCTAGGGAACTTTTCGGTTTAGTTACTCTAACAAGATAGTTAGATGCTAACTAGGCTTGCTAAGTAGGACTAAAGCGAAAGAATTGAAACTCAAGGGACCAAAGTGCAATTATGGCAAATTTCAAGAATTTACGAAATTCAAGCAATAAAATTAAATAACTCGAATAATAAAAATAACTTTTTATTCCATAAAATTCAGAGTTATTACAACCTATCCCCCTTAAACAATTTCGTCCTCGAAATTAGGTGCACGCTAGGATTCAAACAGGTGAGGGTATTTTATTCTCATGGTCTCCTCTCTTTCCCAAGTAGTCTCTCCAGCTCCACGATGCTTCCATAGGACTCGGACTAACTTGATCGTCTTGTTACGGATAGTCTTCTCGCTTCGGTCTTGAATCTCGATCGGCTCTTCCTCGTACGTTGCATATTCTTCGATAGAGATGTCCTCCCAGTTGATAACATGAGTGGGCAACGCTAGGTACTTGCGAAGCATGGACACGTGAAACACGTTATGCACTCGATCCAGCTGGGGTGGTAGTGCTAAGCGATAAGCAACTTTCCCAATTTTCTCCACGATGTCGAACGGTCCAATGTAGCGCGGGGATAATTTTCCTTTCTTTCCAAATCTGATGACTCCTTTCTTTGGTCTGATCTTTAGGAACACATGATCTCCCACGGCAAAAGACAAGGGTCGGCTCCTTTTATCCGCATAACTCTTCTGTCGGCTTTGAGCAGTCTGGATCCTTTGTCTGATGGTCTTGACCTTCTCCGTTGTATCTCGAACTATGTCGGGCCCGATCAATCCTGTTTCTCCAGCATCCGTCCAGCAGACTGGCGATCGACAGGGTCGTCCGTATAGAGCTTCATATGGTGCCAGTCCGATGCTTGCTTGATAGCTGTTGTTGTAGGCGAACTCCACTAATGGCAAGTGCTGCTCCCAGCTCCCAGAGAAATCCAAAGCGCAAGCCCTCAACATATCCTCCAGAGTTTGAATAGTCCTCTCAGTTTGTCCATCTGTTTGAGGGTGAAAGGCTGTGCTAAGCCTTACGTCAGTTCCCATTGCTTTTTGCAATCCTTTCCAAAAGTGCGACACAAAACGTGGGTCTCTGTCAGACACTATCGAGATCGGTACTCCATGAAGGCGTACGATTTCTCGAATGTACAACATGCTTAGTTGCTCCACGTTTTCCGTCATCTTGACAGGTAGAAAGTGTGAAGACTTGGTGAGTCTATCCACAATCACCCAGATAGCAGTATTGGACTTAGCAGATCTTGGCAATCCAGTGACGAAGTCCATCGAGATATGCTCCCACTTCCACGTCGGTATTGGTAAAGGTTGAAGGTCTCCTCCAGGTTTCTGATGCTCGGCCTTGACTTGTTGACATACCAAACAGGTAGACACAAATTGCGCAACATCTTTCTTCATTCCTTCCCACCAGTACGTTCTTCGCAGGTCATGATACATCTTTGTACCACCAGGGTGAACTGCAAAGTTCGAATGATGAGCTTCTCGGAGTACGCTTTCTCGAAGGGTTCCAACATTGGGCACGAATACTTTTCCTTTGAATTTCAGACTGTTATTCTCCTCGATTGTCCATCCTGGCACCGCCTTTCCTTCTCGGATTCGATGCCGGACGAATTCACAAGTTTGCTCGAAGGTTTGGGCTAGAAGTACTTCCTGATGAAGTGCTGGCTCCGCAATTAGGGCATACAATCGAACGTTCCCATTTTCTGATGACGGCCGCAAGTTGAACTCGTTGAGAGTATCAACCATCTCCCATTCCTTGATGGCAGTTTTGACTTTCTGTGCTCTTTCCTTTCGACTAAGAGCGTCAGCTACCACGTTAGCCTTGCCGGGGTGATACTGCATGGTAAACTTGTAGTCCTCCAAATACTCCATCCATCGGCGCTGTCTCAAATTCAACTCCTTCTGAGTGAACAGATACTTGAGACTCTTGTGGTCGGTAAAAACTTCGAATTGTTCTCCCCACAAATAGTAACGCCACGACTTGAGAGCGAATACTACTGCAGCCAATTCTAAGTCATGGGTGGGGTAATTCTTCTCGTGCGGTCGAAGTTGTCGAGATCCGTAAGCTACGACCTTTCCATTCTGCATCCGCACGCATCCTAAGCCATCTCTTGACGCATCACAGTAGACAGTGTAATCGATACCACGCTCGGGAATGATAAGAATCGGTGCGCTGGTCAATCTCTTCTTCAGCTCTTGGAAAGATTTCTCACAGGCTTCACTCCAATCTAGTTTCACTCCTTTCTGAGTTAGCCTGGTCATTGGCTTAGCTAAGATTGAGAAGTCTGGTATGAATCTTCGGTAGTAACCAGCCAATCCTAGAAAACTTCTGATCTCAAACACAGAGGTTGGCTGTTTCCATTTCAGCACTGCTTCGACCTTGCCTTCGTCCACAGCAATTCCATCCTTAGATACTACATGCCCCAAGAACTTAACCACTTCAAGCCAAAACTCGCATTTACTGGCCTTAGCGTAAAGTTGGTTATCTCGGAGTATTTGTAGTGCCATTCTAAGATGTTCTTCGTGCTCTTCCTTGCTGGCAGAGTAAATCAAAATGTCGTCAATGAACACCACTACAAACTTGTCTAAGTAGGGTTGGAAAATCTTGTTCATGAGACACATGAATACTGCTGGAGCATTGGTTAGTCCAAACGGCATTACTACAAACTCGTAGTGGCCATATCTAGTTCGGAAAGCCGTCTTGACAATGTCCTCATCTCGAATCCTTAGCTGATGATAGCCTGATCGGAGATCGATTTTGGAAAAGCACGTTGCTCCCCTTAATTGATCAAACAGGTCATTGATCCTGGGCAAAGGATAACGGTTCTTGATCGTGACTTGGTTCAGCTTCCTATAGTCGATGCATAGACGAAGCGTTCCTTCCTTCTTCTTCACGAACAAGGCTGGTGCTCCCCAAGGTGATGTGCTGGGCCTAATGAATCCTTTATCCAGCAGCTCTTGCAACTGAGTCTTGAGCTCCCTCAACTCGGCAGGGGCCATTCGGTACGGGGCCATGGAAATTGGAGCGGTTCCAGGCTGCAATTCTATGGAGAAATCTATCTCCCTCGGGGGTGGTAAACCAGGAAGTTCTTCTGGGAAAACATCGGCGTACTCGCAAACGATGTGTGGCAATCCCAATTCCATCCTGTCGGTTTCTTCCATTTGGAGACTGGCTAGCCATCCAAATAGTTGATTCTGCCACCTAGACCTTCTCGTCATCGAACTCGTCGTTTCTCTATCCCCCTTAAAATGGAAACGAGTCCCTTCTGGGGTGAAAGCCGTCACAGTCTTCTGGTGACAATCGACGACTGCTCGATGAGCTGATAGCCAATCCATTCCAAGGATAACGTCGAAGTCTGTCATATCGATTACTCGGAGGTCGCAGGTAAGACGTAGATTCGCTACTTCTATTTCGCACCCTCTACACACTAGACTAACAGCTATACTCCCCCCCAATGGCGATATTACCCTTGTACTCTTACTTAGGGGTTCTGTTTCTAGTGTTAGAGCAGTTACGCAGGCAGTAGAAATAAACGAATGCGATGCACCAGAGTCAAACAAAGCTTGCACGCAAGTACTATAAAGCAGTAGCGTACCTTGGATCACAGATGGATCCGGCTCTTGTTCCTCGGTTTGCAGCGCAAAGATACGCCCTCCAGCGCCTTGCTGAGCTCCCATGGGCTGCTTCCCTTTGTTCTGCCCGCTCTGCTGCTGGGCTGAACCTCCAGGGTTTTGCTTCACAAAGCTGGCCTGCCCGGGCTGCTGAGTCTTCTGGTTGCCGAAGTTTCCACCCTTCTCCTTCTGAGGCTGGGGACACTCGCGCTTGTAGTGACCCATGGCTTGGCAGTTGAAGCACTGCACAAATGCCTTGCTTAGGCCAACCCTCTGCGAGTCACCACGATTTGGCGCAGTGTTCTTCCAATTCTGATTGCTTTGCCCCATAGTAAAGTTCTTGGCAGGGTAGGGTCCACGGTTGCTGCTGTTGGAGGTCTGAGTACGGATAGGTCCGCCAACGTTGCCGGTTGCCTTCCTCCAGCGAGTCTTGAAATCATTCTCCTCACTCTCCAAGCGAAGAGCGCATTGCACCACACCAGAATAGGTGGGGAAAGCCTGAGCAACCACAGCTCTTCTAGCTGTCGTTAGCCCCCATTCGAATCTCCGCGCTTTCTTGTCCTCGGTTGCAACTGCATCCGGGGCATAGCGGGACAGCTCCTCGAACTTGGCCGCGTACTGAGTCACGGTCATCGTTCCTTGCTTCAGATTGTTGAACTCCTGTTCCTTAGCCAAGCGGATAGGCGTAGGGAAGTATTTGTCAAGGAACAGCGCCTCGAACTGAGCAAACGTCATGGCAGCTATGTCATGCGTTGCCTCCATCAGCTCCCACCAATAGCGGGCTTCTCCTTTCAGCTGGTATGTGGCTAAGGCCACACGGTCTCCATCACGAGTGATCTCCAAGGTGTCCATGATCACCTTGACTTCCTTCAGCCACGCTTCAGCCACAGTCGGGTTGGTATCTCCATTGAAGGTCGGGGGTCGACGCTTGCAGAACTCGTTCATCGCACGGGTTCTCGTCATAGGTCCTTCATTCGGGTTTGGGTTTTGACGGGCAGCGTTCAAAGCAGTCACAAGTGCTTGCATGACTTGAGCGAGGTCAGGGTTGGGGTTAGGGTTAGAAGAATCACCGGCCTCGTATCCTAGTCCACTCCGTCGGTTCACCATCTATGAATGAAAATCGAAAAAGGGGAGGTTTAGTTTTCAACTAAACTATTTTTCTTTGCTCAAAATGAGAAACAATCAATAAAATAGTACGTAACAACATTCTTAACAACAAACTTTCATAGATAGAAGAAGATTACAAGTACAAAGCATCGAGTTCTACTATAAAACAACATACTAAGCAAACTTCTTACTACAAGCTGCGATAATCCTACACATCAGCTACTTGGCTCTTCTAGCATAAGTGCTTGAAAGGCAACTCAAACTTTCGGAACCTTATTCTACTAGCACTCCTACTCTACTAACTTGGTGGGATGACACCAAAGAACTCTCTTAGCTGCATCTTCCACTCTTTCTCCCTCTTCTCGAGCCAACGCTCGCCGTCATTGCGAACTTTCTCCACATGCTCACGAAGGTGTGGGTCTTGAGGATCGATGTCCTCGGTGGTGACAGAGGAGAACACAACTACCTCGAAAAGCTGCTCGCCGGTCTCGGGGTCACAAATCCCTAGGTGAGGTACAGGCGTGAGACTCTCGGGTGCAAGTATGGCTTTGTAGAACAGAAGGTGAGCCACGGTGTACTCGGCAGAGTAATAGCTATCCATATCTACAATAAGGAAAGTTATATATTAGACTTAACAGTGGATGGCGGAAATCGAACACAACAAGTAAGCATCATAACAAAGATCACAATAGATAAAACATGGCTTATATTACTTAAACAGCAAGTACATCATAACGGCTTACAAGTTAAAGCTTCCTACACCATACTACATACATAAGATCCTATCCTAATCCGCTTACAACAAAAGATCCTACTACTTGCTAGGCATGCTAGTCTAGAAAATGCGAGGGAATGCAATCCTACAAACTCCAATATCATCCTCAAAAGGCGGTGGCGGCACGTCTCCGGGGTCGGTAGTTATGTCCATGTAGTCGGGCGTAACTACAGCAGGTGGTAGTGCTCCAAGGTCAAAGTCTTCCTCATCATCGGAATCCAATCCCATTGGTCCTCCAAACTCCTCGGGATCTTCGTCCTCGGAATCGTCATCGTCGGATGGTAAGTCGGGGTTTGGCAAGTTCATCAAATGCTCCCAATCGGCGGCATTGAGTGGCGGGTCATTGAATTCCTCGGGGTCTTCTTCCTCGGGGTCTTCCTCTTCATCTTCCACGTTGTTGGGAGGTGCTACTATCATTGGCACGGCATTGATAGGGTCGGCATTGATTGGCTCAATCGGGAGGTGCACATTGTCGGGAGGTACGAGTTGAACGATGACAGGTACAGCATCAACCATGTCTTCTTCTTCCTCATTGAGGGGACGGACGAGGGCTCCATGTTCTTGGTAAAAATCGTTGGTATAGGGAAAGGCAAGCGAGAAGTAGGGATCCTCCACGAGTTGATGGGTCATGGACCTCACGGTGCTCGCAAGTCGATGAGATTCGGCTAATAGGTTGACTTGATAAGGGTTTAGAGGCTCCATCTACAATAAAGAAAATTTAACTATTAGACTTATGAATAAGGCAAACCAACACAGTTTTATTTCATAACATAACTTGGAAATACAACTTAGCTTAGGGAAATTCCTAAAACATGCTATACAAAGGCTAGGGAAATTTATTTAGGGTACTCATCCTAGTCTTCCTTGTTCTTCAAGCTTCCTCAAGTTGCGGGATTTCCTTCCACGGCGGCTTCATTGTCAACGGTCCTTCCTTCCTCGTTCTCGGTAGGTGGCATTATGAGTAGGAAACCAAAGTACTCATAAAATGAACTTAGGAGGGAAACATGTGGGGAAACCAAGGGTCTTGCTCGACGGGAATCGGGGTATTCTTTTGAACTCTAATGAAGTCACGCTGCTCCGCACGCATGTCGGTAATGAAGTTAGGGTCTCCTAAGCATCGGGCTGATAGCCTTTCCATGACATAATCCTCGAGCGACAGGTTGGTTGCGGTATCCATCTATATGAAAACTTCGTTAGTAACGTTTCGAAAATACATAGTTTTTAGTAAAAATCATAAGGAAAAACTTTTCAGATTTCTACGTTCCACATTCGATTCTTGATTTAAGTCATCATCCAATTGTTCGGGAATTCCCAGCTCGGCGGTACTGCCAATTTCCGCGCCTTGCTTCAATCCGAAGATTGTTTTGACAGAATTCCACCCAATTTGGGACGGTAAACTTGAAAATCAATTCACGTTTATGCAACGGGCAAAAACTAGCTTAAGGTTCTACATGGTTCTACCCAATCTACCCATAGCCGAGGGTTGAACCTAAAGCTTTGATACCAAGCTGTAACGCCCCTAATTTTTAGGTACGTTAATATAGGAAATTTATTACAGAAATATTGAGTCACTGCTCATTATTACAAAA
>BPLS01000142.1:263209-276601 GCA_019656275.1 Rhododendron kiyosumense
CTAGATTTTCCATGTGATGATATACTTATATATATATATATATATATATGTACGTAGTAGATTTAATACCCTAGATTTCCTAAGTACATAATCTAGTATTATAATGGAACATGTACCAAATTGGAATACTTTAATAGGGAATTTTGACTTGGAAATCTAGTTAAAGATCACCTAGTACCTTGTACCTTTATTTATATATATACACACACACATATCTATACAAAGTACAAGAGAGAGAGAGAGAGAGAGAGAGAGAGAGAGGAATGTACCATGTCTTAATCTTTCTTGATCTTCTTACATTGTACTTGACTTGAATAAAATCCATAGATATGCACTTGTTCAAGCAAAATCCATTCACATTGTCCTTATTTGTACATTTACCAATATAAAACCTTGTACAATCCTCCTTTCTTCCATCAAAATCTTTCCAAATCAATCCAAAGTACTAAATCTAGCCATGCAAGCCTAGAACTAGGTCTTGATCTTTCAAAGAAAACATGACAAGTTGAATAAAAAAATGAGATATGGAGAGAGAGAGAGAGAGAGAGAGAGAGATTTCGGGTGAGAGGGAGCCTTGGCCTATAAATAGCAAGCCATTTCAAGCTTAAACTCACACCTTCACTCCTTACTCCAACTTCTCTCTAGAAATTCTAAGCTATCAAAGTTCCAAAGTTCAAGTTTCTTTAAGTTTCTTGAAGTTCTTGAGAGCTACCACCAAACCACCTCCAAAAACCACCCCTAGATCATTTAAGTAGCCTAGTGTAGTTAGCAAAGTAGTTTCTAGGAAGAGAAAATTCATCTCTCTTCCTTTCGAAGCACTTCGGAGGCGTTACGCCGCCGATTCACGAAACCGACGACCAATTCTCAAAACCGACCAACCGCCTAGAACAATGGTAGAATACCTCTACTTATTACTCTAAATATACGTAGATTATCCTTGCATTCTAACTCTAAGTATATAACCTTTAACTGTTTTCTTAAAACATATAAGGTTATCTGTTGCCTAAAAAGTATATAAGGTTATCTGTTGCTTAATGTTGAAATGCATGGTAGTTAACAAACTTATTTTTTTCTATTGAAAGTATGAGCTCATGTATGCATGAATTGCTTATATTACTTGTCTTGTTGTAAAGCATAAGTGATTTTCACTCCAAGGGCGTCCGTACATGTGGCGTTATGCCTTAAATTTGTGATTTGAGCATGCTAGATAATATAGAGTTAGATGATCTTGCTAGTTTAGTTTCAAGATTTCAATGAATGATTTTGATTACTTATGTGGAAAGTCTTACCGCAGAGTCTATGCATGAAAACGAGACACCTTAATCAAGAAAGATAGAAACATGACACCTAGGGCGTGGTTAATGGAAAACGTGTACCGTAGAAGGAAATATCTTTGAAACTACATTATGACCAATTATGGTTGCATATTGTGAATTGTGTGTGTGCCAATGGGAACTCAGGACGGCGGAACCATTGTGAGGATACTCGGGAACCCGGAACGACAGAACCGAGGTTGGCTGTGTAGCTTGGTTATCCGCGGAGAGGAGCCAATGCAAATGTGTGCCAATGGGAACCCGGGACGGTGGAACCATTGTGAGGATACTCGGGAGACCGAAACGGCGGAACTGATGTTGGGTGTGTTAAAATGATTTTTGAGATGTTGATTTGGAAAAAGAAAAGTGAAACGATGACATGGCCTACGATGAGTTGCATAGGAGAGACACAAAAAAACCACGGACACCTACGATATTTTGAATAGTGAATGTGGATGTGTAATTGGTTGAATATGCGTGATTCTATGTGGAAAACTTATCAATTGTTATTAAGCTAAGGGTTAGTGGGTAGGGTTAATTCTATTGAGCTTTTGTAGCTCATGGTGTTACGTTTGATGACCGAGACATATTATATAGGTGGTGACGCTGGTATAAAATGTCAGATCTTATAGATGAATAGGGTGAACTCTTCATCTTGGAGGCTTTCAGAGCCGAAGAACTTACTTGGATGGAAGAACAAGCGGAGCAGTAGATAGGGACCCTAATTTCCCTTTTTGTGTTAATAAAAATACTCTTATGAGAGTTATGTTGTAATAATGAGCCATGACTCTATTTAAGTTTTCAATAAAATTGTCCTTTTAACATACCTAAAATTAGGGGCATTACAACTTGGTATCAGAGCTTTAGGCTCAAAACCTCAACCATTGATAGAATGGGTAGACCATAAGAAAGTTTAACCATTGCATAAACGTGAATTGAGTTTAAGTTTATCGTCCTAAATTGGGTGGAGTTCTATCAAAACAATCTTCGGATTGAAGCAAGGCGCGGAATTGGCAGTACAGCCGAGCTGGAAATTCCTGAACAATTGGATGATGACTTAAATCAAGGATTGAATATGGAACGTAGAAACTTGAAAAGTTTTCTCTAAATTTTTACTAAAACTTTTTTCTTAAAACTTGACTAATAAAACTTTTCCCTTGTAGATGAAATGTCTAATCGATATCTTAGTCGAAGCCTACCAACCCAGGAATACCATAGAAATCTTGAAGGCCCAGCGATTGGAAGACCCCGACTTTATTGCCACGGTACTTGCAGAAAAATGAGATTTTCAAAAAATGCAGAAGAATACCCCTATTCCCATCGAAAAAGACCCTTGGTTTCCCGAGATGTTTCCTATCCTAAGTGCATTCCATGAGTATTTTGGAGTCCTACCCCCGATGCCAAATACCGAGGTTGAAAATGTGGAGGGAGAAGTCAGTGATGGTAATGATATTAAGGAACTAGCTAAGGAAGGAAAATTGGCAGATTAAAGAAGGTCTTGGTGCGTCCGAATAAATCCAGTAGTGGTTGTAATCCTTTGGTGTATAAGTTGTTAAATAGGATCACCAATATCGAATTTTCCTAAGTTGTACTTTTGCTATGTTCATAAATGAAGGACTTGTTATCTTAACTAAATGTGTGCCTGTTGTTACCTTGCATCGATAGGTCTAAAATATAGTTTCCCTTATTGTAGATGGACCAACCAAATCTCTACCAAGCCAACCTGCTAGCTCAAGCACACTATCTTGCAAGCACCCTAAGATCGATGACAAACCTACTAGTGGAGGATCCCTATTTCCCCTATGCTTTTCCCTACACCCATGACTACTACTAAGAGCATGGTACCATCATACTCCCCATAAATGAGGAGGAAGATGATGTCACCGCAACACCCGTCTTAGTCCAAATAGCACCCCCAGAGAATGTAGAGTTCTTAATTGAGGAAGTTGAGGAGGATGATGCCGAAGCAATGGCCATAGCACCTCCCGACAACGTGGAAGTTGAGGAAGATCCCGAGGAAGAAGACCCCAAAGAGGACCCCGAGGAAGAAGATCCCGAAGAATTTCCCTATGAAGAACCAATTGATGATGTGGTGGAAATTTGGGGAGATGAGGATTGGGAATCTGACGAAGAGGAACTGGCGATCCTAGGTGTAGAGCCCGAAGTCATAGATATACACCCCAACTCCAGTGATGTACCACCACCACCCTACGAGATTGACATAGGCGCCTATAGGGTCGAATTTCCAAACATCTTCTAGATCAGTTAGGAAAGCTTAACAAGTGGTTGAATCTCTTGGGTTGTAATCAAAATATAGTAGGAAGCTTAGGCTAGTGAGCCATCTATGTTGTACTTGCTTTATTTGGTAATAAAAGATTTGTATTTCCTGTTGATATGTGATCACTATTTATGTGCATACTTGTGCTAGCTTCTGTTCACACCATTAAGTCTAATATATGCTGATCTTTAATGATATAGATGTCAAACATATGACAAGGAGGATGCCCACCCTTCGCCCCACACGTACTGGTTGACTACCGATCATTGCTAGCACCCAAGCACTCGGAACCAATACCCCCATCGGAGGATGACATGGAGCTCTATGAAGTTCCAATCACTTGGGAGATATCCCCACCAGTTGCAGTCTCTGAAAGTCTTCCACCTACCCAAGTCCTTGCACCACCTGTGGAAGGCTTCGAGTAACCATTCGACTATTTCATGTTTGACCCAGAACTAGAGGCTGCAATGATGAACCTCTCCCAGTACTACCTAGAACCACCTGTCCTGTCTGAAGAAGAACTGCTCGCACAGGAGCGCGAGTATCTTCTTAGAACTGAGACTGCTGTCAAAAAAGAATACAAGATGTGGCTGAGGGAGGTGTTCGGAGTCAAACTACCCTAGGATGGAGTACTAGCAGCATGGAATAAAACTTGTTAACTTGTAGGACTATGTAGTAGTATGTAGGACTAGCCCAACTTGTCTTAGGAATTTATCTTATGTCTCTGCTTGCCTTTTTCTAGTAGAACTCTATGCTATGATTGTACCTCTCTTCTATTTATGAAAAACTTGCTTAATTTAAAGAGTACTGTTGCATACTACATGATCCATTGCTTTATACCATTTGCAAAAGGAAAAAATTTTGGACAAAAAACTTCCCTTTTCAATTTTTACTTATACATGGTGAACCGACGCAGTGGAATAGGGTATGAAAACGGAGGAACCTCTCGCGTGAAACCTGACCTAGCCCAATTCATTCAAGCATTCGTCGCTACCTTAAATGCTAACCGCCAAAACCAGAACCATAACAACGGACCCATGACCCGAACTCAAACAATGAATGAGTTCTGCAAACGCCGACCTCTGACCTTCCACAGAGATACCAACCCTGTCGTGGCCGAGACATGGCTAAACGAGGTCAAGATGATCCTCCGAACTCTAGAGATTACTCAGGACAGAGACCGAGTGGCCTTAACCACTTACCAGCTGAAGGGAGAAGCTCGCTACTAGTGGGACTTGATGGAAGCGACCCATGGCATCGACACCATGACTTTTGACAAGTTCGAGACCCTGTTTCTCGACAAGTACTTTCCCACACCTCTCCACTTAGCCAAGGAATATGAGTTCCTGAACCTGAAACAAGGGACAATGACCGTTATTCAGTACGTGGACAAATTTGAGGAACTGTCCCGTTATGCCTTAACCTCCATACCGACCGAGGACAAGAAGGCAAGAAGGTTCGAGTGGGGACTGACAATTGCTCGGAGGGTTGTGGTGGCTCAGGCCTTTACCACCTATGCTGAGGTCGTGAAGTGTGCTCTCCGACTAGAGAGTGAGGAGACTGACTTCAAAACTCGATGGAGGAAGGCAATAAGCAAGCACTGGTGGACCAGTCCGAACCCAACCATCCAACAACAACCGTGGGCCCTATCCCACCAAACCTTTTACCTCGGCTCAGAATAACCAACCTTGGAAGACTGCTATGCCAGGGCGTGGTGAACCGTAGAGAGGTGGCCAAAACAGAGCAACAGTCCAATGCTTCAACTACCAAGCTATGGGACACTACAAGCGTGAATGCCCCTAACCCCAGAAAGAGAGGAATGGGAGCTTTGGAAACCAGAAGGCTCAACAGCCTGGGCAGGCCGGCTTCGTGAAACAGAACCCTGGAGGTCCAGCACAGCAGCAGAATGGGCAGAATAAAGGAAAGCAACCCATGTCGAGACCCTGTTTCTCGACAAGTACTTCCCCACACCTCTCCGCTTAGCCAAGGAATAGGAGTTCCTGAACCTGAAACAAAGGACAATGACCGTTACTCAGTACGTGGCCAAATTTGAGGAATTGTCTCGATATGCCTTAACCTCCATACCGACCAAGGACAAGAAGGCAAGAAGGTTCGAGTGGGGACTAACAATTGCTCAGAGGGCTGTGGTGGCTCAGGCCTTTACCTCCTATGCTGAGGTCGTGAATTGTACTCTTCGACTAGAGAGTGAGGAGACTGACTTCAAAACTCGATGGAGGAAGGCAACAGGCAACACTGACGGACCAATCCAAACCCAATCATCCAACAACAACCATGGGCCCTATCCCACCAAACATTTTACCTCGGCTCAGAATAACCAACCTTGGAAGACTGCTATGCCAGGGCGTGGCAAACCGCAGAGGGGCGGCCAAAACAGAGCAACAATCCAATGCTTCAACTGTAACGCCCCAAATTTTGGGGTACATTAAATGGAGAATTTTATTGAAACTTCAAAATAGAGTCTAGCTCTTTATTACAACATAACTCTCACAAGAGTACTTTCATTACAAAAGGGAGGGAAACTAGGGTTCCTATCTACTGCTCCGCTTCCTCTTCCATCCTGGCTAGCTCTTCAGCTCCAAAGGCTTCCAAGGTGTAGAGTTCACCCTGTTCGTCTACGAGGTCTGACACATTATACCAGCGTAGCCACAGATATAATATGTCAGGGTCACCAAAAGGTAACATCATAAGCTTAAAAAGCTCAATAGAATAATCTAAACCCACTAACCCTTAAACTTACACACATCAGATCATAAGTTAACGATTTTCAAAGGTACAAAGCATATTTAACAAAACGGTCAACAATGACACTTCCACATTCGTTATTCAACTATCGTTGGTGCCCAAGATTTCGGAGTTTCTCCTACGCGACTCGTCGTAGACCGTGTCACCATTTACCACTTTTCTTTTTCCAAATCAACATTTCCAAAATTTGTTTTTAACACACCCAACCTCGGTTCCGCCGCTCCGGGTTCCCGAGTATCCGCACAATGGTTCCGCTGCTCCGGGTTCCCATTGGCACACAATTCCATTGGCACCTCTCCGCGGTAAACAAGCCACACACCCTACCTCGGTTCCGCCGCTCCGGGTTCCCGGGTATTCGCACAATGGTTCCGCCGCTCCGGGTTCCCATTGGCACACACACACACCCACAAGTCACATAATGCCACCAAAATTGGTCATTAGGTAGTTTCAAAATATTTCCTTCTTCGAACACTTTTTCCTTGTTAACCACACCCTAGGTGCCATGTTTCTAACTTTCTTGATTTCTGTGTCTCGTTTTCATGCATAGACTTCCGCGGTAGGACTTTCCACATATGTAATCACAACTCATGCATTATAATCTTGAAACTAAACTAGCAAGATCATCTAATTTTATATTATCTAGCATGCTCAAATCATAAGTTGATGAGTTCAACATACTCCCCATCCTTTTCATTATTTCAGGAAAATACTTCTCAAGTACCTCATGCATTTCTAACATTTCAGGCGACAGATAACCTTATATACTGATAGTCAACTGATAACCTTATCTACTTTAAAGAAAATGATTAAGAGAGTTATACTAGGGAGAATGAGTAGAGATTAATCTACCTTGATCCAAAACTAGTCGGGGCCGAATAAGCTAGTTGAAAAATTCTACGGGTGGTGAAACTCGCAATCTGGACCGAACTTTGGATGGCAGTAACTCGGTCAATCTTTTGCTAAATATGATCGTTCTTGGGTCGAAATTGAAGCTCTAGAAGCGCTCTACAACTTTCGTGAAGGAAGTTGATCCTAGAAACGATTTTAGGTAGGAGAAAAATGGTGATAAAGGAAGAGACAGTGTGCTGTCTGGAAATGGAAATCCGAGATTTTTTACTGAACTTCGGATGCCAATATCTTTGTCATTCCTTCACCGATTGGGGTGGTTCTTGGGTCTAACTTGAAGATCTCGAAGTGTTTTACAACTTTCCCGAAGGGAGTTGGTTCTAAAAACTAATCTAGGCAGGAGAAAAATGAAGATTTCTGAAGGGCAGTAGGCTGTCTGAAAATGGAAATGGTTTCTAGAGAGAAGTGAGAGCAAAGGAGTGAATGTGTGAGTTGAATGGCATGAGAGTGGCTCTATTTATAGCCAAAATTGGACTCCCTCTCTCTCTATAAAGGCCGGCCCCCCTCTCTCCCCTCCACATCTCAATCTTTAACACTTGTCATGCAATCTTGAAAGATCAAGGCCTAACCCTAGGCTTTCTTGGCTAGATTGTTGTACCTTGGATTGGATTTAGGAAGATTTGTGTAAGAAGATCAAATCCCATATCTCTCCTAGTACACTATATACATATATATGCATATATAATAATTATATAGAAGTACAAAGTACTAGATTTTCCAAATCAAATACCCTAATAAAGAAGTCTAATTAGGCACATGTTTTGATTAAACTAATAGATATTGTACTAAACAAATCTAGGGTTTTGATACATATGTACATATGCCCAATATAAAATCATACAAGTGTACTTAGGAAATCTAGATTTTTAAGTCCAAGAGTACACACACACACACACACACACACACACACACACACACACACATATATATATATATATATATATGAATAACATCACATGGGAAATCTAGAAAAGGAATTATTAAATAAACCCTTGTACTAGATGAAAGATTAATCCTATTACCCAATGGATAATAAATCCCCTAGTATTTATTGACCAATGGATAAAAGGAATAAGGAAATTTTCATATTTGAAAAATAATTAAATAACTAAAATGTCCTTTAACCAAATATATAAATCTATATATAACTATATATATGAGTACTTGGATATCCTAGCATAAAATATCTTAAATAGAAAATTTAGGGTTTCTATTGTCCAATGGATAAAAGTTCCCCTAACTTTTATCGTCCAATGGATAAAGAAGAAAACCAAAATAATAAAAGAAAATAAATAAATAATTTTTAAGTCTAGGGTTAAAAAGATTCACAAGGTTCGAAGATGGCCAAAAAGGTCCATCTAGGGTTAGGGAATTGTAACTAGGTGAATTGGTAGTTCGGTTTCTCCAACTGGTCGATTAGAAGCTAAGTAGACTTGCCAAGTAGGGCCTAAAAACAAGAAACAAATTTTTAAGGGGCTAAAATCTAATTATGACGAACTATAGGAATTAAAAGAAATTTTAAAAGTAAATCCAAGTAATTAAAATAAAATTCAAATTTTTAACGAAATTTTTACTTATTAAAAAATTAGGGTTGTTACATCAACTGCCAAGATATGAGACACTACAAGCGTGAATGCCCCCAACCCCAGAAAGAGAGGAATGGGAGCTTTGGAAACCAGAAGGCTCAACAGCCTGGGCAGGCTGGCTTCGTGAAACAGAACCTTGGAGGCCCAGCACAGCAGCAGAATAAGCAGAATAAAGGAAAGTAGCCCATGGGAGCTCAGCAAGGCACTGGAGGGCATATCTTTGCATTGCAGACTGAGGAGCAAGAGAAGGATCCCTCTGTGATCCAAGGTACGCTACTATTATATGGTACCTGCGTACAAGCCATGTTTGACTCTGGTGCATCGCATTCATTTATATCTACTGCCTGCGTAACTGCTCTAGCACTAGAAACAGAACACCTAGGTACGAGTACGAAAGTAACATCACCGTTGGGGGGAAGTATAGCTGTTGGTCTAGTGTGTAGAGGGTGCGAGATAGAAGTAGCCAATTTACGCCTGACCTGCGACCTCAGAGTAATCGACATGGTGAATTTCGACGTAATCCTGGGAATGGATTGGCTATCGGCTCATCAAGCAGTCGTAGACTGTCATCAAAAGACGGTAACGGCTTACACCTCAGAAAGGACTCGTTTCCGTTTTAAGGGGGATAGAGAAACGACGAGTTTGATGACGAAAAGATCAAGGTGGCAGAATCAATTGTTTGGATGGCTAGCTAGTCTCCTAATGGAAGAAGCCGATAGGATGGAGTTGCGATTACCACACATCGTTTGCGAGTACGCCGATGTTTTCCTTGAAGAACTTTCTGGCTTACCGCCCCAAAGAGAGATAGATTTCTCTATGGAACTTCAACTAGGAACCACCCTAATCTCCATGGCTCCTTACCGGATGGCCCCTACAGAACTAAAGGAGCTCAAGACCCAATTGCAGGAGTTGTTGGACAAAGGATTCATCAGACCAAGTACATCACCATGGGGAGCGCCTGCCTTGTTCGTGAAGAAGAAAGAAGGAACACTTCGAATGTGTATTGACTATTGGAAGTTAAACCAAGTCATAGTCAAAAACCGATATCCGTTGCCTAGAATCGATGACCTATTTGATCAATTAAGAGCAGCAACCTGCTTTTTGAAAATAGATCTTCGATCAGGCTATAATCAATTAAGGATTCGAGATGAGGACATCGCCAAGACAGCCTTTCACACCAGATATGGGCACTACGAGTTTGTAGTAATGCCGTTCGGATTTACCAACGCTCCAGCAGTATTCATGTGTCTCATGAACAAGATTGTCCAACCCTACTTAGACAAATTTGTAGTGGTGTTCATTGATGACATCTTAATATACTCTGCCAATAAAAAGGAGCACGAAGAACACCTTTGGATGGCATTACAAGTGCTCGGAGATAACCAACTCTATGCCAAGGCTAGTAAATGCGAATTTGGGTTGGAAGTGGTTAAGTTCTTGGGGCACGTAGTATCCAAGGATGGAATTGCTGTGGACGAAAGTAAGGTCGAAGCGGTGCTGAATTGGAAACAGCCGACCTCAGTGTTCGAAATCAGAAGTTTTCTAGGATTGGCTGGGTATTACTGCAGATTTATCCAGGACTTTTCAATCCTAGCCAAGCCCATGACGAGACTGACTCAGAAAGGAGTGAAGCTGGATTAGAATGAAGCCTGCGAGAAGTCTTTCCAAGAATTGAAAAAGAGACTGACCAGTGCACCGGTACTCATCATTCCCGAGCGGGATGTAGATTATACGGTTTACTGCAACACGTCAAGAGACGGCTTGGGATGTGTGTTGATGCAAAATGAAAAGTTGTAGCCTACGGATCCCGACAACTTCGACCGCACGAGAAGAATTACCCCACTCACAACTTAGAATTGGCTGCAGTAGTATTCGCCCTCAAAACTTGGCGTTACTATCTATGGGGAGAACAATTCAAAGTTTTTACCAACCACAAGAGCCTCAAATACCTTTTTACTTAGAAGGAGTTGAACCTAAGGCAGCGTCAATGGATGGAATACTTGGAAGAGTACAAGTTTACGCTACAGTATCACCCCGACAAGGCCAACGTGGTAGCTGACGCTCTGAGTCGTAAGGACAGGGTGCAGAAAGTCAAGACTACCATTAAGGAATGGGAGATGGTGGACACCCTCAACGAGTTCAACTTGTGACCATCATCAGGGAATGGGAACGCACGTCTGTATGCTCTCGTTGCAGAACCAGCACTTCACCGAGAAATCCTCCTGGCCCAAACCTTCAAGCAAGATTGCGAGTTCATTTGGTATCGAATCAAAGAAGGGAAGGTGCTACCGGGATGGGCAATCGAGAAGGACAACAGCCTGAGATTCAAGGGAAAGGTGTTCGTACCCAATACTGGAACCTTTAAGAAGTCGTATTCCGATAAGCTCACCATTCGAACTTTATAGTCCACCCTGGTGGTACAAAAATGTATCATGATCTGCGAAGAACATACTGGTGGGAAGGAATGAAGAAGGGCGTAGCCCAATTTTTGTCTACCTATCTAGTGTGTCAGCAAGTCAAGGCTGAGCACCAAAAACGTGGAGGAGATCTTCAACCTTTACCAATACCAACCTGGAAGTGGGAGCACATCTCGATGGATTTCGTGACGGGACTGCCAAGATCTGCCAAGTCCAACACAGCCATTTGGGTGATCGTGGACCGACTCACCAAATCTGCGCATTTTTTGCTTGTTAAGATGACAGAAAACGTGGAACAACTGAGACTGCTATACATACGAGAGATTGTACGCCTACACGGAGTACCTCTCTCGATAGTGTCCGACAGAGATCCACGTTTCGTATCACACTTTTGGAAGGGATTGCAAAAGGCGTTAGGAGCAGACATAAGGCTTAGTACGGCCTTTCACCCGCAAACAGATGGACAAACGGAGAGGACTATTCAGACACTGGAGGAAATGTTGAGAGCCTGTGCCTTGGATTTTTCCGTAAGCTGGGAGCAACACTTACCATTGGCAGAGTTCGCTTACAACAATAGCTACCAAACCAGTATCGAAATGGCACCGTACGAAGCACTATACGGTCGACCCTGTTTATCTCCAGTCTGTTGGACAGATGTTGGGGAAACAGGATTGAGTGGACCAGACATTGTACGAGAAACCACCGAGAAGGTCAAAACCATCAAGCAAAGGATCCAAACCGCTCAAAGTCGATAGAAGAGTCATGCGGATAAAAGGAGCCGACCATTAACCTTTGTAGTAGGAGATCATGTATTCCTGAAGATCTGACCAAAGAAACGGGTTATCAGATTCGGGAAAAAGGGAAAATTGTCCCCCCGCTACATCGGGCCTTTCGACATCGTGGAGAAAATTGGGAAGGTTGCGTATTGTCTAGCACTACCACCACAACTAGATAGAGTACATACGTGTTCAACGTTTCAATGCTCCGCAAGTATCTCGCTTTACCCACGCATGTCCTTAACTGGGAAGACATCTCCATCGAGGAAGACGCGACATACGAAGACGAACCAATAGAGATTCAAGATCGAAGTGAGAAGATCATCCGGAATAAGACAGTCAAACTTGTACAAGTCTTATGGAAGCACCCATGGATCGGAAGAAACCACATGGGAGAGGGAGGAAACCATGAAAGCAAATTATCCCCACCTATTCGAATCCAACCGTACACCTAATTTTGTGGACAAAATTGTTTAGGGGGATAGGTTGTAATAACTTTGAATTTTGATAAATAAAAATTCATTTAAATATTTGAATTTATTATTTTAATTACTTGGATTTGCTTTTAAAATTTCTTTTTGATTTTGATAATCCATTGTAATTAGTTACTTGACTAGAAGCCCTACTTGGCAAATAGAATGAGTTCTGACCGATTAGTTGGAGAAACCGAACCACCATTTAACCTGGTTACATTCTCTTAACCCTAGATGAACCTTTACCTTTTGGACAATAGAAGTTAGGGAAACTTTTATCCATTGGACAATAGGAAACCTAGATTTTTTTTTATCAAGGATATTTTGTGCTAGATTTGATAAAGTACTCATATATAGTTATACATACACATAAATACACATGCCTAAAGGACATTTGGTTATTTCAAATATTATTCAAGTATATATATTACCTTATTCCTTTTATCCATTGGTCAAAAAATGCAAGGGAAAATATTATCCATTGGATAATAGAGTCAATCTTCCAACAAGTACTAGGATTTACTAAATAAATCATTTTCTAGATTTTCAATGTGATATATATATATATATATGTATGTATATGTACATATGTACCTAGTAGATTTAATACCCTAGATTTCCTAAGTACATAATCTAGTATTATAATGGAACATGTGCCAAATTGAAATACTTTAATAGGGAATTTTGACTTGGAAATCTAGTTAAAGATCACCTAGTGTGTGTGTGTGTGTGTGTGTGTGTGTATATATATATGTACCTAGTAGATTTAATACCCTAGATTTCCTAAGTACATAATCTAGTATTATAATGGAACATGTGCCAAATTGAAATACTTTAATAGGGAATTTTGACTTGGAAATCTAGTTAAAGATCACCTAGT
>BPLS01000142.1:276611-303213 GCA_019656275.1 Rhododendron kiyosumense
ACCTTATACCTTTATTTATATACTTGGTCATATATATATATATATATATATATGTATATATATATGTATATGTATATATATATGTATATGTATATATATATATACAAAGTACAAGAAAGAGAGAGAGAGAGAGAGAGAGAGAGAGAGAGAGAGAATGGAATGTACCTTGTCGTGATCTTCCTTGATCTTCTTACATTGTACTTGACTTGAATACAATCCATGGATATACACTTGTTCAAGCAAAATCCATTCATATTGTCCTTATTTGTACATTTACCAATATAAAACCTTGTACAATCCTCCTTTCTTCCACCAAAATCTTTCCAAATCAATCCAAAGTACTAAATCTAGCCATGCAAGCCTAGAACTCGGACTTGATCTTTCAAAGAAAGCTTGACAAGTTGAATAAAACAATGAAATATGGAGAGAGAGAGAGATTTCGAGAGAGAGAGAGATTTCGGGTGAGAGGGAGAGAGAGGGAGCCTTGGCCTATAAATAGCAAGCCATTTCAAGCTTAAACTCACACCTTCACTCCTTGCTACAACTTCTCTCTAGAAATTCTAAGCTTTCAAGGTTCCAAAGTTCAAGTTTCTTGAAGTTCTTGAAAGCTACCACCAAACCACCTCCAAAAACCACCCCAAGATCCTTAAAGTAGCCTAGTATAGTTAGCAAAGTTGTTTCTAGAAAGAAAAAAATCCATCTCTCTTCCTTTCGAAGCACTTCAGTGCCGTTACGCCGCTGATTCACAAAACCGACGACCGATTCTCAAAACCAACCTACCGCCTAGAAGAATAGTAGAATACCTCTACTTAGTACTCTAAATATACGTAGATTATCCTTGCACTCTAACTCTAAGTTTATAACCTTTAACCATTTTCTTAAAACATATAAGGTTATCTGTCGCCTAAAAAGTATATAAGGTTATCTGTCGCTTATAAGTATATGAGGCTATCTGTTGTTTAATGTTGAAATGCATGGTAGTTAACAAACTTATTTTTGCTATTGGAACTATGAGCTCATGTATGCATGAATTGCATGTATTACTTGTCTTGTTGTAATGCATAAGTGATTTTCACTCCAAGGGTGTCCGTATATATGGCGTTATGCTTTAAAGTTGTGATTTGAGCATGCTAGATAATATAGAGTTAGATGATCTTACTAGTTTAGTTTTAAGATTTCAATGAATGATTATGATTACTTATGTGGAAAGTCTTACCGCGGAGTCTATGCATGAAAACGAGACACCTTAATCAAGAAAGATAGAAACATGACACCTAGGGTGTGGTTAAAGGAAAAACATGTATTGTAGAAGGAAATATTTTTGGAACTACATTATGACCAGTTGTGGTAGAATAATGTGAGTTGTGTGTGTGTGTGCGCGCGCGCCAATGGGAACCCGGGATGGCGGAACCATTGTTAGGATACTCGGGAACCCGGAACGGCGGAACCGAGGTTGGGTGTGTAGCTTGGTTATCTACGGAGAGGAGCCAATGCAAATGTGTGCCAATTGGAACCCGAGACGGCGGAACCATTGTGAGGATACTCGGGAGACCGGAACGGCGGAACCGAGGTTGGATGTGTTAAAATGATTTTTGAAATGTTGATTTGGAAAAAGAAAAGTGAAACGATGACACGGTCTACAATGAGTCGCGTAGGAAGACACAGAAAAACCACGGACACCTATGATAGTTTGATAGTGAATGTGGATGTGTAATTGGTTGAATATGCATGATTCTATGTGGAAAACTTATCAATTGTTATTAAGCTAAGGGTTAGTGGGTAAGGTTAATTCTATTGAGCTTTTGTAGCTCATGGTATTACCTTTGGTGACCCTGACATATTATATGGGTGGTGACGCCGGTATAATATGTTAGATCTTATAGATGAACAGGGCAAACTCTTCACTTTGGAGGCTTTCGGAGCCGAAGAACTTGCTAGGATGGAAGAACAAGCAGAGCAGTGGATAGGGACCCTAATTTCCCTTTTTGTGTTAATAAAAGTACTCTTTTGAGAGTTATGTTATAATAATGAGCCGTGACTCCATTTAAGTTTCAATAAAATTGTCCTTTTAACTTACCTAAAATTAGGGGCGTTACACAAATCATCCCATGTAGTTATGGTTAACGGTGGAAGTGAGTTTAACCATGCCTTTGCTTTGTCTTGAAGGGAGAATGGGAAGAGCCTTAATCTAATAGCATCATCAGAAACTCCGTTATGTTTAAAAGTGTCACATAACTCTAGGAAATTAGCTATGTGAGCATTTGGATCATCATTTGGCATGCCGCTGAATTGCACCGTTTCGGCTACTATTTGAAGAATTGCTGGTTTTATTTCGAAGTTATTGGCTTGAATGGCAGGCCATCTAATGCTAGACGTAGCTCCGGCGACCAAGGGAACAACATAATCTCCCAAAGTCTTGTTTTCAAGTTGATCTCCCATTGTTTCGTTCTCGGTTGTGGAATCCTTCTTCTTCTCCTTGTTCAAACGATGAAAGGTGCGTTCAATTTTAGGGTCAAAAGGTACTAAATCCAAGCTTTGAGAATGTCTCATGCACAAGTCGGGAAACCTGAAAAGATAAAAAGAAACACGAAAAAAAAATCAAAAATAAAATTTTTTTGACTACAATAAAGAAAATTCAAATGAACTTAGAACTAGTTGGTATCAAAAGTAATAGAGAGTAAATAGTCCCCGGCAACGGCGCCAAAATCTTGTTGTGAAAATTCGCAAGTGCGCGAAATCGTAACAAGTAATATAGTGATAAAAAAAGATGTCAAACCCACAAGAACTACTTACCTATTAACTAATGAAATTGTTCTAGTTCTGAATTATTTGGAATCAATAAAAGTGATTGTAGAGACCCAAATATTTTATTTTTTATTTGAAAAGTTTATTAAATGCCTAAATGAGAAAATATGGATTTTTTGGTAAATAATTGAATTGTGGTTTAAAGTGATGCAATTGTTAGTAGAGGGGTGAATGTGTGATTTGTAAATAAGTGAGTATATATAGTGGGTGTGTGTGAAGTAGGGGATCATTTTCATCCTTCTCTCTCTCTCTCTTGCCGTCCCCCTCTCTTTCGGCTCACTCTCTCTCTCTCGTCTTCTCACACTCAAAACTCTTGCAAAAACCTCAAGGATCCACTCTCATTTCACCTCCTCTACGTGATTTTGGGTTCGTATCTTGTTGGGTGAAGCCGAAAAAAGAAGATCTCGGTTGATTTCAAAAGTTTGGAGCTAGGGCTCGTTCGAATAGCTTGGGTTTCGCTCCTTGACTCGAGGTAGGGATTTCTTGCCACTTTTATGTGTTTATATGTTGATTAAGTGTAGAAATCGTGCCTTGAATCATTGGACGTTTTGTTGTTTTGACCTTTGAGTTTTCTGCACAAAATCGCCGCTCGTAACGTCCCCGTATCGATACGCTGAAAGGATCTGCATTCCAGTAGCTTCAGAAATCTGTCGTAGTGTTTCCGTATCGATACAGTTTTTGGAGTATCGATACTCCATGGCTTTCTGGGCAATTTTGCCATGTTGCTCCCATTCGACCGTTTTGACCTCCGATCATTTCTAAACCTTTTTGGACACCTCCAAACCTATTCCAAGCATGCCTAATTGACTTCCTTTGATTCATTGAGGTTATCCTTGGTCCATTGGCATTCCGCTAGTACGAAATGAATAAGAACTTATTTGATTAAAACCGTGTTAAAATGTGACTTGTTGACTGATTGGTTGCTTGGTAGTATTAATGGCATATAGTATGATAATCCTTGCATGAATGTGGTTATGAGAAGGTCCTAGTTTGCATATCGAGTAAGAAAATAGTTGATATTTGGGTCGGAAGTTGATTTAGGAAGTCTCGTAACGCAAGTGGTGGTAATACGGAGACTTTGAGGGTTTCGTAACGCAAGTGGTGGCAATACGGTAACCCGAGTCGCTAAGGATCACCGTGACGCAAGTGGTGGTAACACGGTAATCCATATGGTGTTAAGCGGTAACGCAAGTGGTGGGAATACCGATGGTGGAAGTTTGGGTTAGCAAGTCGGGTTGGGATTATTAGAAGGGGTTAGTATTGTATGGCCTATGCATTCGATTTCAATAGGGTTCCATTTGCGAATTGATTGGTTATCGTCTGTCGAACTGTATTTCCTTATCCTCTCTTGTTCGCACTTGTCATCATGTTTGCATATAAATTTGGTAAAGATTTTCCTACTGGGCTAGTGTAGCTCAACAAAATCCTTCTTTTCAGGTTCGAATGTTGGACAGTAGGGTGCATGCGACGGTGTGCTTATACATGAAGAATTTTGGGAGCTAACCCTGTTTTAGTTACTTAGTCATCTTTGTAACGGATTTGCTTTTGGCCAAAGATGGCTTTGTAACTAATTTATTCTGAATTACCCTTTTGACTAAAGTTGTAACATTCCAATCAGATACGTACTTGTAATTAAGTTAATTTGGGCCGTGGTGCCAAGGTTGTATTTCTTCGAGCGTGGGGACTTGTTTGTAAATTAAACAGGTGGGAAACTCTTTTGGGTATTATGTATAATGCGCGAGGTTCTAGTAATGAAATGTATTATTTATTTATGTTAAAAATTGAGGTCGTGACAATGATGGATTTTGGATTTTAAAAAATAAAAAAACAACTAAAAGTAATTCAACAACTGAAGATTTGACCGAACACTTAAAAAGAATAAGCTTTCACTCAGGAAGAAAAATACTAAGGCATCCGACTCACCTAACCAATCCAATCCCAAATCCTAACCATGCGATCAGTCAATTATAGTCCTATTTGACAGCGAGAAATTCAAACTTTCCTAAGACCCTCTCTCGAGTAGAATTAGAAAAGTTTGAATTTCTCGCTGTCAAATAGGACTATAATTGATTGATCGCATGGTTAGGATTTGGGATTGGATTGGTTAGGTGAGTCGGATGCCTTAGTATTTTTCTTCCTGAGTGAAAGCTTATTCTTTTTAAGTGTTTGGTCAAATCTTTAGTTGTTGAATTACTTTTAGTTGTTTTTTTTATTTTTTTAAATCCAAAATCCATCACTTTTATTGATTCCAAATAATTTAGAACTAGAACAATTTCAATAGTTAATAGGTAAGTAGTCCTCGTGGGTTCGACATATTTCTTTATGACTATATTACTTGTTACGATTTTGTGCACTTGCGAATTTTCACAACAAATTCTCTAATTCTTGTAATTGAGTCTTAAATTCTCTCAACTTAGCGGGTGCAAAGCGATAAGGAGGTATGGAAATAGCAGCGGTACGATGAAGTAAATCAATAAAAAATTCGATCACTCTCTCAGATGGCAAACCGTGTAACTTCTTTGGAAACACGTTCGGAAAATCACACGTATCCCCACATGCGGATACGTCCTCATCTAAGGCTGATGTCGCTAATAAAGCATACATTGACTCTTGTTCCCGAGATTCACACAAATACGGTTCGATCGGTTCCCGACACTCCCCGAAGAACTCAAACAAGCACCTCCAGGGGGACAAATGCGGACCCGACGTTTGAAGCAATCTATGGTAGCGTGAAACACAGATAACCAATCCATCCCCAGTATAAGATCGAACCCTGACATGTTCAACAAGATGAAATCAAAGGTAAAACGACGATCTTGGATGATAAGCTCGCAATCTCAGCAAATACGGTCTAATGGCGATCTACCCCCTATTGGTGTCTCAGCAAATACGGTCTAATATTCTTGATTTCCAATCCAAAAGAACAAGCAAAAGATGTAGCAACAAAAAATTGCAATGCTCCAGAATCAAATAATACTCTAGCAAAGGAGTTAAACAATAGAAATGTACCCCTTACAACAGAAGTCTCTGGGCCTGAGAAGTGACAGGAGGTGGTGGAGGCGGAATGGCTAAAGTAATGGCGAAAGCTGTCCCCTACGTAGTCTGGTTTTGAATGTATCCACCCCGATGACCAGAACCATAAGTAAGCATAGATGAGCTCGCTCTTATCTCAACCTGAGATCCCTGAGCATGGTCTGATGGAAGTGAGGTTGCTGTTGCCTTTGATTACCCCGAAATGTTTGTCGACTAGAACCCAGTCCACCCCTCAGCTGTTGCACCGATCCCGACTCACCACGTGCCCCTTTGTGGGCACGCGCCCCGAAAATTTTTATGAAAAATTGGGTGCGGCCCTTTTTGGAAAAGCGCGGCGAAACGCTTCGATTTTAGAGTCGTCACTCCGGTTTTAGCGGTGAAACACCTAAGGAACAGAACTTGAGACATTTGCTATGTTGTTTGATTTTGAAAAAGGCGTAGATTGGTCCGTCGTCACCTTCGATATCTGAGGTTCGGGAGCCAGGTTACGAGAGGGGAAGGATTTTATGGCATCTCTCTTGCCCAATCCGGAGATCGGTCTCTACTCGGGCATTTTGTAAAACATTTGCATTTTTCTCTCATTAGTCATTATTTTAGCCAGTAAGGGTGGGGGAACAGTTAATGGGGATTGAGAACTGTAACAAGTTGCAGTTCTGTGACAAATGTTTTATGGATGATTAATCTAAACAATGAATATTGATTGAGAACAAGCACTTGTGAGTGTTTTAGATAAACTGGAGCGCACTGGCCCAGAATAACGCACGCAGGAAAGAACTTGTATGCATTAGTCAGGCCACTGCATACAGACACTACTTGCGTACGTCATGCCTAGACTGGCGTGCGCCGGTAGATCTACACTCACAGTTCCTAGTTCTCAACCCTCTGGATGGACCAGTGCACACCCAGGACAAATCATGCAGTTATATAGCAACAGATATACAGTTACAGACAGATGAAATGGCTTTAAGCATGAAAATAAACAGAGCACCCCATAAAACAGTGTGGGGAATAACCAGAAGCCAAGACTAAGCTACCATGCAAGGGCCAGCCACTAGACCATGACATAACTGTTGTATGCCAGTCATGTGAGATCGTACACCAGTCATATCTCTTGTCCAGTGCTTGGCTTTTCATCATCTGGGCTCTGGAACATGACCAGAAAGATCCCAGAGGCCTTCTAAAGTAGATATGATACATGTTGAATGTTACAACTAAACAGTTCTAAATACAGAAAGTAGTAAACTAGTTTTTAGCATGCAATAAGGTGATGAATAGACACGAAATAAAGCATAAAACAAAGATCTGGACCCCATTTCACAACTAGAGTACACTAGTTCTAGGGGGCTCGGAACTGAAGTACGCCAGTTTCAGACAGATCCCAGACAAATCAAGTTAAAAACTGTACGCACTGCCACGGATCGGCGTACGTGGGCTTATGACCGGCGCACGCCAATTCTAGTCAGAAACGATTTTTTTGAAATCTTGCTTGCTTTAGGGCCAGGATTGGTATTGATTACCAGCCTTGACCCTGTCAGCCCCCCTCAGGGATTAGAACAGGAAAACAGTACAAAGGTGTATAACTTTGGTTTTGAGGTTTGAGAGATGTTTGAGCTTTGAACTTGAGGGTTGGATGATGGAGGATGATGGATGTTTGACTATAAGAGGTGTATGGAGGGGTCTCTTGTTTACTCTTTCAATGGATAAAAGAAGAGCAACCAAGGAAACCAAGAAAAAAGAAAGAAATAGACTTGGAGCTAGCACCAAACTTGAAACTTAGGGAACCAACCCTTTGAAAGGCTAATGGAGGGGGGTATATATAGGGGAAAGGGAGAGAGAAGGGTTTTAAGGCCAGTCAAAATGACTGGTGCCTTAGCCCCTAAATTTTTACTCCCATTGGATGAGACGGAAAAAGTGATGGGATGGGTGTAAAAGATGTCTCCCGGCCGAGACTACTTTTTCAATGGATTGGAAGGTTCCCAAATGCTATAGACCCCTACCCTTGGCTTCTGTATGCTAAAAAACACAAGTTTGACTAGAGGTACGCCAGTAGGTAACTAGCGTACACTAGTTCAAGCCTTGTCAACGGTCAAAGTTGCCCGATGAATGACACGTGGCAGAGAACCAGCGCACGCCAGGTGAATACTAGCGTATGCAAGTTGAGTTTTGCTGAGGCCTTTTGGTTCTGGTTTAGAGAGTTTGAAAGGGATCTGAAAGGGTTTTTGGAATGCTCAAAGCTCAAACATACCAACAATCTCGGGATGTTCTTGACCTTAATCATCATTGGGGAATCAAATACCATAAGTAAACTAATCTAGACAGTCCAAAATAGGGTGTCTATAGTAGCCTCTCTTTGATGGCACTTGGAGCACCACTGTCTTTGTACAAGTAATGTCAAAGGTTTCTAGACACCCTTTCAGGCTATCCAGAATAGAACATACGAGTCAAAGTAGACATGAAACTTAAAAAACCTAACTGATGGATTGCATTTGATTGGGCGGGCCGTTGCTGGAGATCGATGATGGGCAAACTGCCGCTTGTTGGTCGAATTGGACAGAATATGTTGTCACTGCAGAGTTGGACAGGACAGGCCGTCATTAAATGTGGATAGGGCATGCTGTCGTTGATTTGAAATTGGCTGTCGTTGATTTGAAATTGGGTGGACCATCATTGAGCTAGACAGGACTTGCTGTCGTTAATTTGAGGTGGATGGATGGACCATAATTGCTGGGAATCAATCTATCCTTGGCACACACAATTTCCAACAAACACGAGTAGGTCGTGTCAGGTAGGTTAAATTCCATCTGTTGGGAATCAGAGCCAATCTCCTTATCAAAGACCATCTGAGACATAGCAATAAGGTTGTTGGAAGATGTGCTTGAAGCTAGAATGAAGTGAAGGTATTTGTTCGGGGCAGGCTGAGGCAGACTCTTCTGGGGAATAATCAGTTTCAGACAAATCCTTGCCACTGGGGATCAAACCTTCTTCGGCATAAAGAAACTCCAACAATCATGGGTAGGTCGTGTCAGGTAGGTTGAATTCCATCTATTGGGAACCAGAGCCAATCTACTTATCAAAGACCATCCGAGACAGAGCAATAAGACTACTGGAAGCTATACTAACAATAAGCCGATGTGGATTGGGACAGGCGGACGATTTTTGTAGACTGATTGGATAGGCGGGCCATCGTTGTGGTGATTGATTGGATGGGCGGCCGCTGAGTTGGATGGTGGGCCATCGTTGAGGATGATGGACGATATTCTGATCGCTGTGATGGTTGAAAGAGGACGAAATGGCTGATCGTTGTTGATGGAATTGATTTGAAGGACAACATGGCCGATTGTCATTGATTTGATTGAAAGGGACAACATGGCTGATCGTCGTTGATTGATTTGATTTGAAGGACGACATAGCTGATCGTTGTTGATCGAATTGATTTGAAGGACGACATGGCTGATCATCGTTGATTGAATTGATTTGAAGGACGACATGGTTGATCGTCGTTGATTGAATTGATTTGAAGGACAACATGGCTAATCGTCGTTGATTGAATTGAAAGGACGACATGACTGATCGTCGTTGATTGAATTGATTTGAAGGACGACGTGGCTGATCGTCGTTGATGGATAGAAGGGATGACATGACTGATCGTCGTTGATTGATTTGAAACGGACGACATGGCTAATCGTCGTTGATGGATTGAAGGGACAACATGGCTGATCGTCGTTGAAGGATTGAAAGGATGACATGACTAATCGTCGTTGATTGAATTGATTTGAAGGACGACATGGCTGATCGTCGTTGATTGAATTGATTTGAAGGACGATATTACTGATTGTCGTTGATTGAATTGATTTGAAGGACGACATGGCTGATCGTCGTTGATGGATTGAAGGGACGACATGGCTGATCGTCGTTGAAGGATTGAAAGAATGACATGACTGATCGTCGTTAATTTGATTTGAAATGGATGACATAACTGATCGTTGTTGATTGAATTGATTTGAAGAACGACATGGTTGATCGTCGTTGAAGGATTGAAAGGACAACATGACTGATCGTCATTGATTGATTTGATTTGAAATGGACGACATGATTGATCGTCGTTGATTCGATTTGAAACGGACGACATGAGTGATCATCATTGATTGAATTGATTTGAAGGACGGGTAGACCGTTCTTTAGGATGAACGTGCCGTCAGTGAACTTGGATTTGAGTTGCACGAGCCATTGCTACTTTAAATTGTATTCTAATCCCCAAAGTGTGCTCTAGGTGCTAGTGGAGTAGGCTATGTGCCTGACATTTACCATGGAGAAATGGATAGGGAGAACAGCATGTGGCACCCCCCCTCCCCCCCTTACAATTGCACTATCCCAGAGCAGCGGTTTTGGCTCCAGTTCCAGTAGTGACTAGATCCCAGGTATGAACCCCCGAAATCCTGATTACTTGCTACTTTCGATGTTAGATAAGCATGTTTGGCACTGGATAGACCTTTTTTGTTTTCAACGGTTGATATACAATATGCAATGGTATGTACTAAATTGCATGCACAAATTAAAATTGCAAACACAAGCTAAGGGCGGCTCCTAAGAGCACGACGATGCCTGAGGACTACCACTGAGTCTCCTTACTTCACTACCTTCTACTTTTGAGTTTCGGGCTTGCGTGCCAAAATATAGGGGCATTGAGCGGGCTGGTGTGTCTCAGTTGACATAGTAACGACACTGGGCCTGTGTGCCCCTTCTTTGATGCTTGGGCGAATGTGCCCCATAGATATGATTCGCTTGGCCTTGGGCTGACATGCCCTATTGTTCATGAGATTCCACTGCTTATGGATTATAGATGCTAAGGTAGCAATGTAAAAATTGCATTTTTCAGTATGTTGACTTTCTTTTGAGAAAGAGCGCATAAATCCACCACTAATATCTAATTTGCATTGACAAGCGAACTGAGTCGACACATAAACATGCGCACATGCACAAACTCACCTAGCTCAAATGAAAATGGAGAAAGAGCCCCAAGATACAATGCGGACCTTTAGACAGAGAAAATAATGAAATTTTGGGCATTAATAAGGCAAAACTTGAATATGCCTCGACAGATGAAACTGACACTTGCGTAAGGTCAAATAGATGTACAATGACCTATACGAATTAACAAAAACTGGGAAAAGCGTCCCGACACGAGAAATAGTGTAACGCCCTGAATTTTGGGTACGTTAAATAGACAATTTGATTGAAACTTCAAAATAGAGTCTGGCTCTTTATTACAACATAACTCTCATAAGAGTATTTTCATTACAAAAGGGAAGGAAAACTAGGGTTCCCATCTACAGCTCCGCCTGCTCCTCCCTCCTAGCCAGCTCTTCAGCTCCAAAAGCTTCCAAGGTGTAGAGTTCACCCTGTTCGTCTACGAGGTCTGACACATTATACCAGCGTCGCCACCGATATAATATGTCAGGGTCACCAAAGGTAACACTATGAGCTACAGGAGCTCAATAGAATAATCCCATACCCCATAACCCATAACTTATAACAATATATCATATACAACAAACAGTAACAATGACACATCCACATTCGCTATTCAACTATCGTTGGTGTCCAAGATTTCAGTGTTTCTCCTACGCGACTCGACGTAGACCGTGACACCATTTTCCACTTACAAATCAACCTTTCAAAATCATTTGCATTGCCTCCATACCGCGGATAACCAAGCTATACACCCAACCTTTCAAAATCATTTGCATTGGCTCCGTACTGCAGATAACCAAGCTACACACCCAACCTTGGTTCCGCCGCGCCGGTCTCTCGAGTATCCTCACAATGGTTCCGCCGCGCCGGGTTCCCATTGGCACACAAATGCATTGGCTCTGTACCACGGATAACCAAGCCATACCTCACCATGGTTCCGCTGCTCCGGGTTCCCATGGGAACGCACACAACCTCACAATGGCTCCGCTAATCCGAATTCCCATTGGAACACACACACACCACACACAATGGGCAGGTCCGGCCACATTGCGGTTTCCAAAACATTTTACCCTTTTCAAACACGCCTTTTCATTAACCACACCTTAGGTGTCATGTTTCTGACTTTCTTGATTTTAGTGTCTCGTTTCCATGCAAGACTCCGCGGCAGGACAAAAGTAAGCGTGAATCATTTCTAACAAGATCACTCAACTCTATATTGCTAAACATACTCAAATCAACGCTTAAAGCATAACGCCACATGTTCGGACACCCTTGGAGTGAAAAATCACTTATGCTTTATCACGCCACAAGTAAAACAAGCAACTCATCTTAAAGATCAAAATACAAGTACTTGAGATGGAAAGTAAATAAAGATAACCTACTTTCTAAATGGAATGGAAGATAAGAGGATCCTACCTTACTTCTTGGCGGTAGTAACGGCTTACGGACGGCAATCGGTGGTCGGACGGAAGTAACTTCCTACGGTGGTCTTCCGATAGCTTCGAAAGAGGAATGTTTCTCTTGAAACTAATTCTTGACTACTACTACTACTACTACTTTTGGATCGAGAAGGTGGTCGAGTGGCAGCCTTGGATGAGTTTCTTGAAGCGCTCAAAAAGAACTCAAGAACAAGAAGAATTCTTGAACTTTTGAACCAAGAACTCTTAGAATTTCTAGAGGGAAGGAAGAGCAAAGCTTGAAGGTGTGAGTTGAATGGCAAGAATTAGGTGCTATTTATAGCCAAAGTCTTGGTTATTACCCAATGGATAAAACTTTCCCTAACAATTATTGTCCAATGGGTAAAAGGCTTTGAATGACTAGATTTGTACTATGGATTGGATTATGGAAGATTTGGTGGGCAAGAAGAATAGTTGTACAAGATTTGGTATTTTAACAAATCATAAAAGTACAATGGAGGACAATGGAGGGTTAGTTTCTTAGCTAGGAAGGAAGATTCACCCATGGATTTGAAAGATGCTAGAAGATCATGGAAGGTACAACCAATCTTTCTTCCTCTCTCTCTCTCTCTCCCTCCCTCTCTCCCTCTCGGCCACTCTCTCTCTCTCTCTCGGCCTCTTTCTCCTCTCTCTCTCTCTCTCTCTCTCTTTCTCAAGTACACACACGCGCACACACACACACGCGCACACACACACACACACATATATATATATATATATATATATATATATTATAATGTACAAGAACAAAAATAAAATAATAGGTACCTTTGTACTTTGAAATCAAAGGAAACTTAAAGGCTAAGATTTTCTTTTTAAACAAACAAATAAGCACATGTGTACTAAGGCAATTATATATTCATCCTAGTACATATATTATATATACATAAGTACTTAGGTGATCTAGGAAGATCACCTTCCCAAAAATCCCAATTTTAAATAATAACCATGTACCTAGGAAATCTTATGTCTTAAGTCAAAGAGGTACATACACAACAAAATATTGATACTACATCACATGGGTTTTTAGAAAAATGATTTGTTTAATAAAACCGTAGTACTTAGTTGAAAGACCAACCTATTATCCAATAGATAATAAATCCCCTAACTTCTATTATCCAATGGACAATAGTACCAAGGAAACTTTTATATTAAAATAATCAAAGTTGTCCTTTTAAACATTTATAAAATTCCATTTTTTATAAATAGTAGTACTTTGTTCAAATCTTTCATTGAATCCTTTTAATATAAAGAATTGGGTTTCTATTATCCATTGGATAATAGTTCCTTTAACCTTTATCGTCCAAAGTATAAAGAATAAAACCAAAACAATAAAAGAAAATAATTAAACAATTTCTAGTCTAGGGTTGAAAAAGGTTCAAAAGGTGCAAGTTGGGCAAAATGGTCCATCTACGGTTAGGGAAGAGTAACTAGGTGCCTTCCTAGTTCGATTACTCCAACTAATTGGTTAGAAATGAATTATTCACACCAAGTAGGGCTTAAAGACAAGAAATGAATTTCAAGGGGCTAAAATGTAATTATGACATACTACACGAAAGTTAAATGCAAATTAAAATAAAATTCAAATATCTAACGAAATTTTTACTGACCAAAAATCAGGGCTATTACAATTTATCCACCTTAAAACAATTTCATCCCCGAAATTGGCGCGCTACTACATATTAGACTAGGTCGCTAGACCAATCTTGGAATCATCGACTATCCCCCTTAAAAATCGGAGTAGGTCACCATCAATCGAATTAAGTCTCATTACTTGCTTAACGAGATGGGGTTGAAGTTGCTTCTACCGTCGAGCAGCTTGCCTCGTCGTATGCCTCTGATGAAGTTTCCACTGCAATGACAATGCCAAATGCAAAACTTCCATCAAATCATCATGCGGACTCGTACCCTACATACGTTTTCTTAGCATGATCCTTCTTTCTTCTTCACGAATAGTGCAGGCGCTCCCTCCGGGTGACATATTTGGCTTGATAAATCTTCTGTTCATCGGCTCCTTCAATTGGGTCTTGAGCTCCTTTAGCTTGGAGGGTCATTTGATATAGCGCCCTAGAGATTGGTGCGATTCCCGATTAAAGTTCTATAGAGAAGTCTATTTCTCCTTAAGGCGATAAGCAAGGAAGTTCTTCAGGGAAAACATCGGCATACTTGCACACGATGTGTGGAAATCCCACTTCCATTATATTGGCTTCTTCCAATTAGAGGCTGGCTAGCCATCCACTTCGATCCCACTTCGATCTTTTCGTTGTCGGGCTCACCATATGTCTATCCCCCTTGAAATTGGAAATGAGTCCCTTGTTTCAGGTTCTGGAACTCTTGCTCCTTGGCCAGACGAAGGGGCATAGGAAAATACTTGTTGAGAAACAGAGTCTCGAACTCGTCAAAGGTCATGGTGTCAACGTCATGAGTCGCCTCCATCAAATCCCACCAGTAGCGGGCTTCTCCTTTCAGCTGGTAGGTGGTTAAGGCTACTCGGTCTCCATTCTGAGTAATCCCTAGGGTTCGGAGGATCATCTTGACCTCATTCAGCCATGTCTCGGTCGCGACAGGGTCGGTATCTCCGTGGAAGTTTGGAGGTCGACGTTTGCAGAACTCATTCATTGCTCGAGTTCGGGTCATAGGTCCATCGTTAGGATTTTGGTTTTGGCGGTTAGCGTCCAGGGCGGTTACGAGTGCTTGCATGACTTGGGCGAGATCGGGGTTGGGATTAGGGTTAGGGTTAGAGGATTCTCCGGTTTCACGTCCTAATCCACAACGTCGATTCGCCATCTACGAGTAGAAATCGAAAGGGGAGGTTTAGTCTAACTAAACTATTTCCGTCTAAGGGTCAAAAGTAATTTATCAAGTAGTATGCAACAACAAAGTTTTCATAGATAAACAAAAAAAATACAATAGAATGCATAGAGTTCTATTACAAAAACATAAGATGAAAGAGAACATGAAATGCACCAACTACATGATCCTACAGGTTGTCGGGCTTTACTCTATGTTGCTGCTACTCCACTCTAGAGTAGGACAATTCCATTAACCTCTCTTAATCACTTCATGTAATTCCAACTAATAGGTTGACTAGGTGGTTTATCTACAAGGTAACATTCTAAGACAAGGATTTATTAACTTCTAGAGAAAACTTTTGAGTTTCCAAGTTCCACATTCGATCCTTGATTTAAGTCATCATCCAATTGTTCGGGAATTCCCAGCTCGGCGGTACTGCCAATTTCCGCGCCTTGCTTCAATCCGAAGATTGTTTTGACAGAATTCCACCCAATATGGGACGGTAAACTTAAACTCGATTCACGTTTGTGCAACAGTCAAACGATCTTATGGTTCTACCCATTCAACCCATGGCCGAGGTTTTGAACCTAAAGCTCTGATACCAAGTTGTAATGCCCCGAATTTTGGGTACGTTAAATAGACAATGTTATTGAAACTTCAAAATAGAGTCCGGCTCTTTATTACAACATAACTTTCACAAGAGTATTTTCATTACAAAAGGGAAGGAAAACTAGGATTCCCATCTACAGCTCCGCCTACTCCTCCCTCCTAGCCAGCTCTTCAGCTCCAAAAGCTTCCAAGGTGTAGAGTTCACCCTGTTCGTCTATGAGGTCTGACATATTATACCAGTGTCGCCAACGATATAATATGTCAGGGTCACTAAAGGTAACACCATGAGCTACAGGAGCTCAATAGAATAATCCCATACCCCCTAACCCATAACTTATAACAATAGATCATATACAACAGACAGTAACAATGACACATCTAGATTCGCTATTCAATTATCGTTGGGGTCCAAGATTTCAGTGTTTCTCCTACGCGACTCGACATAGACCGTGTCACCATTTTCCACTTACAAATCAAATTTCAAAATCATTTGCATTGCCTCCATACCGCGGATAACCAAGCTACACACCCAACCTTTCAAAAATCATTTGCATTGGCTCCGTACCACGGATTACAAAGCTACACACCCAACCTCAGTTCCGCCGCACCGGTCTCCTGAGTATCCTCACAATGGTTCCGCCGCTCCGGGTTCCCATTGGCACACAAATGCATTGGCTCCGTACCATGGATAACCAAGCCATACCTCACCATGGTTCCGCTGCTGCGGGTTCCCATGGGAACGCACACAACCTCACAATGGCTCCACTAATTCGGATTCCCATTAGAACACACATACACCACACACAATGGGCAAGTCGGGCCACATTGCGGTTTCCAAAACATTTTACCCTTTTCAAACACGCCTTTTCCTTCTCTCTAGAATTCTTAGTGTTCTTGTTCTAAAGTTCCAAGTTTGCTTGAGTTCTTGAGAAGTTCTTGAGCAAACCACTTCCAAAACCACCTTTAGATCTATAAAAGTAGCTTACTTTAGTTAGTAAAGTTGTTTCTAGGAAAAGAAAGTACAACTCTTTTCCTTTCAAAGCAAACCGGAGCCGTTACGCCGCCGAAACTCAAAACCGACGACCGATTTACCATAGCCGATCACCGCCAAGAAGTAAGGTAGAAATCCTAGTCCATCAACTCTATATATTGTATAAAAACGTATGTTGGAAAATAGAACGTCATTAGGAAGTTACTTTGAACATTCTTTCTAAGCAGATAAGGTTATCATTTGTTTAAAGGTTTGGAAATGCATGGTTTATGTTCATGGTGATTCAAGCATGCTATGTAGCTTAGAGTTGAATGATCTTGTTAAAATAATTTCAAGTTCTTGTCTAATGATTGTTTATGTGAAAAATCCTACCGCGGAAGTCTGTGCGTGATAACGAGACATGAGAATCAAGAAAGGTAGAAACATGACACCTAGGGTGTGTTTGAAAAGGATGAAATGTTTTGGAAACCGCAATGTGGCCGGACTTGCCCATTTTGTGAGGTGTGCATGTGTTCCAATGGGAAACCGGAGCGGCGGAACCATTGTGAGGGTGTGTGCGTTCCCATGGGAACCCAGAGCGGTGGAACCATGGTGAGGTATGGCTTGGTTATCCGCGGAGAGGAGCCAATGCAATTGTGTGCCAATGGGAACCCGGAGCGGCGGAACCATTGTGCGGATACTCAGGAACCCGGAGCGGCGGAACCAAGGTTGGGTGTGTAGCTTGGTTATCTGCGGTACGGAGCCAATGCAAATGATTTTGGAAAGTTGATTTGTAAAGTGGAAAATGGTGACACGGTCTACGATGAGTCGTGTAGGAGAAACACTGAAATTTTGGACACCAACGATAGTTGAATATGGAATGTAGATGTGTCATTGTTACTGTCTGTTGTATATGATCTGTTGTTTTAAGTTATGGGTTAGCGGGTATGGGTTTGTTCTGCTGAGCTTTTGTAGCTCATGGTGTTACCTTTGGTGACCCTGACATATTATATCGGCGGCAACGCTGGTATAATGTGTCAGACTTTGTAGATGAACAGGGTAAGCTGTACACTTTGAAGGCGTTTGGAGCCGAGGAGCTGGCTAGGATGGAGAAGCAAGAGAAGCTGTAGTTAGGAAACCCTAGTTTCCCTTCCTTTTGTAATAAAAGTACTCTTGCGAGAGTTATGTTGTAATAATGAGCCAAACTCCAGTTGATTTTATCAACAAATTGTCTATTTAACGTACCCTAATTTTGGGGGCGTTACATAAACTAATCTAGACAGTCCAAAATAGGGTGTCTACACCCTTCTCCATGCGGGCAATGCCTTGCAAAGTGACCACCCTTCCCACAAGTAAAGCATGTGTTCAAAAGTCGTGGACACTGGGCGCGAATGTGCCCCGTCTGACCACACTCATGGCATACGATTGGAGGTCTATTGGAAACTCCCCGAGTCCCGAATGAAGAAGAAGGTGGAGGCCTAAAGTTGGATGGACACTGCGATGTCGACATTTGATCCCTTTGTTTTTTTCTCCCTTGACTACCGAAACTCCCCGAAGAAGAGCTCATACCTCCCATTGGTTGTCTTGGTTCCCAAGCCTTAGGATTTTTGGGTGCCTCCATCGGTGTCTCGATGCTCCTGGCACACTCAACGACTTCGAAAAACTTTCCTTTGCGTTGTGCCATAACAAACTTCTTCACCATGTCATGCAAGCCCCTTTTGAATCGCCTACACTTCCTATCTTCAGTAGCCACTAACTCTGGCATGAAACGGGACAAGGATTAAAACTTTAAGGTGTACTCCGATATGATCATATTCCCTTGCTCTAGTTTCTTATACTCCTCTCCCAACTGGTCACGACTCATTTCCGGAAAATACTGCTCCTCGAAGAGCACCTCAAATTTGGCCCAAGTTATGTTCTGAACATCTGGCTCATTTGTGTAGTCACCCCAATTTGGACCTATTATTTATCCTTAATTTGTGGCTGTGTGACTTCCCAATGATGAATTTGGAACGATACGTGCTTCAGTTCACACCTTGCTTCTTGGATTTCCTAAAAATCAATTTCAATTCAAACCTTTAAGTTCCAAGCGCTCTGGACCACTTCCAAGCGCTCTGGACCTATCTCCAAAAGAACCAGACTCTTAGCTCATTCCTGAGCGCTCAGGAACATCACTCCCGAGCGCTCGAGTCCACTCCTGAGCGCTCGGGTCAACAAGATTCTAATGGAAACTTGAATTTCCAGCTTTTTCAGCCATCACATGGCTATGTTTTTCATCATGATAGTCGTTGCTACAGAGTTTACTTGAGTTGACAGGACACCAGGGCATGCTGGTTAATTGTCCCTTTAATCATGTTTTATTCAAAATTCAAAAACTCACCCTTTTTTGGCCTATAAATAGCAGTTCCTTTGCTACATTGAAGAGACCAGACAGAAAGAGAAGAAAATATCACCACAAATGTATGCTTTCATTCTCTCATTTCCAAAACCCAAAGAAAGTCACTCTCAAAAAAGTCTTGTCTCAAAGTCATTCTAGTAGCTCCAAGAAAATGCAGGAAATTTGAGCATTGTGCTCTGCCTTATTTTTTGGAATTATCCTACTTCAATTCACCTTCCAAATCCAGTCAAAGAAGCAGGGTTCTATTCAAGAAGGTAGATTACTCTATCTTTGTTATAACTGAAAAGGCTATTATCTTCCTGAGGGGGGTCATTCAGTCCATTCTAGTCTTTTATATTAAATGCATTTTTGAATGGCCTCAGAATGAAAGTAAGTACGAAGAGGCCACCAACAGATCTTTCAAATAGACCTGATGGCACTCCTGAGCGCTCGGGAGTGATCTTGGTTATGTCTGTCATTTATCTGTAGGCTTTTCCAGGAAAATGAGGATTTTTATATGATCCAGCATATTTCTTTTCTAAACTTCATCACTGGAAATGCGAGTTTCCTTTAGTTTCTTATGGCTTTCAACTTTCAAAGTACATAGGAAGGAAATATGTCTGAAAGCAACATGTAGAAACCACATTTTCCTTGAAAATCCTCCCCTTTAAAAGTGTGCTTCAATATCCTAAGAAATTTGTTCAGTTTCTCAAAATTTTGGTTACAGTAAAGTAATACCTCAGGCAGCCATGTTCAGGCTTAAGAAGTTTACTGCTTTGTTTGTTTTCTAAAGTATTATTTCGTGCAGGCCTCTTTGTCTAACCACAATTTGCAGGGGAAGGCAGAAGCATTCCTGAGCGCTCGAGAGTAATCTCAGAAATAGAAACAGAGTTACATCATTCATATACCATTTTATGTCTCATGCTTTATATCTCATACATCGTACACCAGCACATGCCTACACAATTCTATACCTGTCCGTATGTGCTAACTGTCTGATGAAAGATAGACAATGCAACAAAAAGTATTTTGGTTTTTAACAATCCCGCAAATGTTTAGTAAAGACCAATTTTATCGGGCGAGATGGGTGCTTTTTCAAACAAAACCTTCCCCCTAGTAACATGGCTTCCGAACCCAAAATAATCTCTGGTTTTCAATTCGAATTATCATTTTCAAATCAAAACGGTTTCTCGGGTGGCAAACCATAAATCCGGGTGGCGACTCTTCAATCAATTCCTTAATTTTTCAAATTAAAAACTTTATTTTTTTGGGCCGCCCCGATCCATCCGGGGCTGTGGTAGCCCACAATTTGCTTGAGCTGTAGTCCTTGGCGCTCTTCGCGCGTCCTTTCTCATTTTCAACACAGACTCCCACCACTCATTCGCCTCTCCGGTAAGTTGAACAGCTACGATATTGACTCGCAAGTCGTCCTCCGTAATCTGAAGAGCCCTGAAGAGTTTTCAGATTTGGGCTAGCCAATGATCGACCACAAGAGGGTCACTGCTTGACCCATCGAAAGTTGGTGGGTTTCTACGACTAAACTCCTGTATTGCTGTCATAGCACGATTGTTCGCACTCTCCCTAAGAGCTGGGTTCAAAAGGTTTGCAGCTGCAAGAGCCACAACGAAATCCCTAGCAAATGGATTCTGAACTACCGGCGTTTCCTCTCCCTGGCCACCTCCAGCTCCTTCCCCTAGATTCCCATTCGGATTCTCCCCAAACTGGCTAACTTTATCCTCAACCGGCGCCCCTCGCCCACGACCACGGCCACAACCACCCCTACTTTCGGCCTCACCTGCTCTAGCACGCGTTCTTGAAGGCATCTTACTACAAGTTACAAGAAAGGGTAGGTTCATCAATAACAACATTATTTCATGAGGTCAAAGCCTCGAACTATCCCAACACGGGTCAAAACAACTCTATGCCACTCTACTATATTGAAAAGCTATGTCACATAAGCCAAGTAATGTCTATGCACACAAGCACACATGTTGTGCAAAAGGCGTGACATTTTGAACCCATAAGACTAAAAGTCTCCCCACGGTCTCAAAGTATTCAAACCTAGTTGCTCTGATACCAATTTGTCACGCCCTCGATTTTTAACATAATAAATATTCTGTTTTAACAAAAGGTCCTCGCATATCGTTAATAATATCCCAAAAGAGTCCCCACCTATTTAATTTTACAAAAATGTCCCCAAATTTAAGGAAAATAAACATTGGCACTCCGGCCCAAATAAACTTAATACAAGTACGAACCAATTGTTAAGTTACAAATATTTTAGTCAAAAGGAAATTCTTGAATGAATAGTTACAAACCCATCTTTATCAAAAGAAAGTCAATTACAAAGATGATTAAGTAACTCGACACAAATAGCTTCCAAAAAGTGTAACTCAACACAAATAGCTTCCAAAAAGTCTTTCACTTCCAAGCATACAATACATACGAGCTATTGCCCAACGTTTGAACCTGAAAAGAAAAATTAGGTTGAGCTACACTAGCCCATTAGGAAAATCTTTACCAACTTTATATGAAAACATGATGATAAGTGCAAAGGAAAGGACACAAGAAGGTATAGCTCAAACGACGAAATACAATCAACTCAAGGATATGCCAATCATTCAAGACAACCGTTCAAAGACATGCTATAATCACTTTATGCCATGTAATTTACATTACTCCAGCAAATCAACAATTTCGAAAGGACTCACTAACATTAGTCTCTATCGACTGTATTTTCACCCCTTGCGTTACAGTTTAACCCCACAAGAGTCACCGTATTACCACCCCTAGCATTACAATGTGCACCAACATCTAGGATCTCTGTATTACCACCCCTTGCGTTACGAGACCATTTAAGTCTTCGTAGTACCACTACTTATGTTACAAGACTTCTTATTTCAACCACCGACCCAAACAACTATTCCTTCACGCAATATACAAGTTAAGGCTTCCCAAATCCACATTCATTCATAAAGTATGCCATGACATGCCAACAACATCATGAATATGCCACAAATGTTTACAAGTAATCATTCAATCACATATTGCATCTTATTGACATTTTAACCAAGTAAACTATTATTCATTCATTACTAACGAGAGGCCGATGGATCAAGGACAACATCGATTACTCGTAGGAAGTCAATTGGACATGCAAACGATAGGTTTGAAAGTGTCCAAAAGGGTTTAAAAATGATCGGGGGTCGATACGATCGAAAAAGAACAAAACAGCAAAATGGCTGTCCAGAGGGGAGGGGGATCGATCCCTGCAGTCACTGGATGAAGACAGAACAAAGGGGGATCAATCCCCTAAGTTTAGGGATCAATCCCGAGGTGATTTCAGGCAATTTCTGACAACTCTCAAATGAACAAAGCTCGATTCTTGCACCAAATCATCATATAAACACATAAAAGAGGTAAAGAAGTCCCTACCTCACGACGAAAACCAAGATCTACAAGATTTGAGCAAGCCCTAGCCTTTTTGAACTTCAAAAGTTTGATTCAAGCCCGACCCAAGGAATTCCAAGCTTGAGAACGCGAATGGAAGGTCGGAGGGAGGTTGTTTCTTGAAGATCTTGAGAAATGGAGCAAGGTTCTTGTGTGAAAGAAGAGAGAGATGGGAGATGAAATGTTATCTCCTACACACACACCCACCATATTTATACCCATATATCTTTTTATCACACACACACTCCCTCAAGATCTCAATTCTTTCATTCTAGTCGTCAATTCAAATAATCACCCAATAAACCATATTCTTCCAATTTATCACCTAATAAACATTTCAATTATTAAAGAAATTTTCGAGTCTCTACAGAAGAAGCGTGAACCAAATTCTCGAACTTCTGGCATCTCTGCACGTGTCGCCTAGAGTCACTTTCCATAGTGGGCCAAAAATACCCCAGATGGACCAACTGCTCGTGAAGCTTTCTCCATCCTTGGTGTTCTGTTCCATGCGTCTTCCTCAATACCTCTTCCGCTTCTTCTCTGTCTACACACTTTTGTGGCATCTTGACCGCGTCGTACCGTGTCAAAAATATACTTATAAAACTTTGGAGTTAACTACTAATCCATAGAATAGTGGTTAAGACCGAGTGTTGAATCCGTAGGGACAGTATGGCTAAGTTACTGTAGGGGTTCGAATTATCAGGACCTAGACTGCATGCGTGGTTGGGCTCCTTCCTGCTCTGTCACCAGACCTGCAATAAGTCACTAGGGCTGAGACCGCCCAGTGACCCTCCGATGATCAAGTTAGATGTAAGGAGAGGGAATTAGGTCTAGGGTTTTGGGAAGAATGGCATACCCTTCATAATGAGCATCCCTTTGTATTTATAGACCTAGGTTTACTTGGCCTTCAAGCCAACGCGTGGAGGTCACGCTCGGGTAACCGCCTCGGGTGACATCATAGATGACGCACTGGATAAGGCGGTTACGGAGCACATGGCCTGATCCAAATGATTGCTGCTGTGATGAATTTGACGTGGGACCCATCCATCATAACTGCCTCGCTCCAACGTCTTGAATAGCGTTGAAACCGAAGCACATACCGGGCGAGATATCTCACCAAGGACCAGGGGCGATCGGTACTCTTCGGCTCTATAGCCAGTCCCGCGGAGATGGTGGTTCGTAAACACGGCTCGGTTACCGACATGATAACTGAGGCCACCACAGTTACTATAATTTCAATTAACTTTTAGATTAATTCAGAAGAAACAGATTTGAGTTGTTTGATTTTAGAAAACTAATTAATTAAGAAAGCTACTAATTATTTGATTTGAAAACTGATGAGAAAAAGATCTAGGGTTTCGAATCCACCTCGACCGCATAACTCCAACATGCATAGGCGAGATTAATTATTCGAATCAGAAGGGATTATTATTAGGGCTTGCAAACCCTAGCAATAATCATCTAGAAAATAATTGAGTTGTTAAAAGGTATAGATTATCCCATAGCACGAACCATCTCAGAAGTACGGTCTAGCCGCCTAACGGCATGGCCCGTCTTACGAGTATAATTTATCTCAGAACTCCACCCACAATCGATGAAAACCATTACATAACTCGTATTTGAAAGCATGCATACAAATACTCAATAGATTAAAACCATAAAAATCATTCCATTCAATTGAAACGGAAAGGGCTCTTAGTTATACAATTGATCCGAATAATAAACCTAAAACTCATACATAAAATAGAGTTACTTGATGCGAAGTTTCATCTTCCCCCTAGACAAGGGGTTTAGCCGGCCATGGAGAAAGAAGATCCGCTTGAAGTTGAAGAACGAATGAAGAACATGGAGAAACTCTCCTTCAACATTGTATTCTTGCCATGGATCTCTCAATAGCTGCTGGAAAAAGACAATGTAACCTAAATAATAAACTAAAGTCTCCTTTTATAGTTGGCCAAAACTGACGTGCACTTAGACTCATAATTATGATTGATGTGCACTGCTGCCCGCTGGTCCGGACCAGCGGTTCCATTGTTCGGACCAGAAAAACAGATTGTCCATAATCTTGCCAAGCCTTGGTCGTCCGGACCAGTCATGCCTTGGTCCGGACCAACGAGACCAATTTTTGTTGTTTTGCTACTATTCTCGCCGCGGATCCCTCCGGAACATCCTTAACTCAAGATTATTAACCCAAATCCTTTTCGAATGCTCTATAAGCCCTGAAACACCACAAACCAATTAAAGCTTGTTAAATAACATTAGATAGGACCGACAAAGCCTAAGTTAGTGGGACTAAATGGGTGCTTTTCAGCACCTATCACATCCCGTCTAAGGTCCTCCTGAATAAGAAACCCTTCTCAAGAAAGAAACATCATGCTCCACGGATGACCCTCGCGGCCTCCGTCCGCTCCATAGACCCTTCTCTCAAATAGTCGATGTATACCTGCCTCCAGTTTGTCTCTTGATCATTGGTGTGAACCATCGAGCATTCCGGCTTGACTTTTTACAGGGAGCACCACGTGCAATTCTTCGCAATCATTTCGACGTCCTTCTTCATATTCGACCAATAATACCCATGCCTCTGAATCCTCATGTACAATGCTATCTCATTCTGTGCACTGTTGTCGTAATGGATTTGATTCAGCCTCTCTCTTGCTTCTTTCAGACCAACACACTACGCCAGCCACCCTTAAGGAGTGCGGTGATATAGTTCTCCGATCAAAATTATGAAACAGGAGAGTTTTGTTGTGGTCATAAGTCCTACGCCCGTAGTTAGCTGTATTTTTATGGCTTCGCGCCAATCTTCGGACGGCTCAGAGAAATCCTCTATCACGGATGGTTCAAATATTTTTACAATTTCGATGCATGCCTTTTGCTCTTCAAACTCTATCCTTGCCCCCAGTGTTGCGACGGCATCTGGAAACTGATTTTCCGACCTCAGTTTATGAACGATGCTGACATTCCTAAAGAATTTCATCAACTTTTGGACAGTCATTCGACACAGTGCCAGTGTTGGTTCTTTTAGGGCATATACTCTCTCTATATGTAAAACCACTAGTTTTGAATCTCCTGCTACCTTTAAATGCTTGATTCCTCTTTCCTTTGCTGCAAATAGAACCAGAATGAACGATTCATATTCCACCTCTGTATTAGAACAGGGGAAGATTAGCTTGTAGGCTAGATGACACTTTTCTCCTTCATCGCTCTGTAACACTATTCCAACGCCACCTGATTCGCTTCCTGGGGCCCCATCGAAGATGAACATCCAGTGCGATGGCTGCGAGAGCTTCAAAACCATCCCCAGGCAATGATTCTTCAAATGGTTCACACTGTTCGCTCAGAAATTGGGCTAGAAGGTCCGCGAGCGCTTGACACTTGATAGCTTTCGAGGTGACACAACAAATCTAGAACTCTGCCAATGCTAGTAACCATCGCGCGACCCAGCCCGTAAGGGCTGGGCGGGACAAAAGATACCTTATCGAATCACATTTGGTGACTATCTATATGGGGAATGATAGAAACTAGTGTCTGAGCTTCTGTGCAGTGAAAATGAGGGCTAAGCAGTGCCACTTGATGGCCGTGTACTCTCTTCCGCTCCTTCGACCTTCCTACTGATGTAATAGACTGGGCACTCTGTGCCATCTATTTCTCGCACCAGCAGGACCCCAATGGATCTCGGGGTGGAGGTTAGGTAAAGAATCAGCAATTTTCCCGCGACTGGAGCCACCATTGTTTGAGGGGAGGTTAAAGCCACCTTGATTCTTTCAAAAGCTTGCTGATGCTCGCACTTCCATTCAAATCTAGCATTGCCTTTTAGCAACTCCGTGAAGGTTGGCAAGATTTCCGCCAATGTGGGAATAAAGCGCTGCAGATAAGAAACTTTTCCCAGGAAACATTATAGTGTCTTCTGGGAGTGGGGTGGGGGCATCTTCGTGATGGATTTGATCTTGGCCCCATCTGTATCTATCCCATGCCGATGTACGAGGAATAGGGTTTGCAATGGGGCGGGTAGGGGGTGGATATCACTATCCCCGTCCCCGATCCCCGAACCCAAATCTGTAACGCCCCTAATTTTTAGGTACGTTAATAAAGGAAATTTATTACAGAAATATTGAGTCACTGCTCATTATTACAAAA
>BPLS01000142.1:313213-323353 GCA_019656275.1 Rhododendron kiyosumense
AGGCTTGCTAAGTAGGACTAAAGCGAAAGAATTGAAACTCAAGGGACTAAAGTGCAATTATGGCAAATTTCAAGAATTTACGAAATTCAAGCAATAAAATTAAATAACTCGAATAATAAAAATAATTTTTTATTCCATAAAATTCAGAGTTATTACAAAATCCATCCCCATCCCCTCCCCGATCCCGACCAGGGAATTATTTTAACCCTCCATCCCCACCACAAATAGGGAATGGGGATCCCCGCAGGGAATCGGGGATCCAACTGGAACAATTGGATTCACAGGCAAAACCAATGTTCTTAATTTGGTATCCCTCCAACAAGACGCCAAGAACAAACAACACACACAGAGCTCTTTAAAGCTTCAGTTTCTCAGTCTCTCAACACGACGCTATTTCATGAGTTTTGGACGTGAACAATATTTATCATACGTGAATAGTATTTATATGAGTAAAACTATCGATTTGAGCTCTTCTTTCTATTCTATCTGTGGTAAGTGAATTCAATTAGTTTTATGTTAATTAACAGTGAGCTTTAGTTTCTTTCTTCCTCACTTATGTATATATAGTACTCCTATATAACTTTCATTTATGTAAATAACTTATTTATAAATGGGGCGGGGACAGACTCATACCCATCCCCTACCCGTTCCCCATTTTTTTTTAAAAACTATCCCCATCCCCTACCTGATCCTTAAAAAACCCCCGAATCCCCAACCCATTTGGGGCGGGGAATGGGGCAGGGCGGGGCGGCTGGGATTGCCATCCCTAAGGAGGAATCCTAGAAACTTTTCCACTGGCACACCGAACACGCACGCACTTGAGAGGGTTCATTTTGAGATTGAACTTTCTACACCTGTTTAACACAGTGGCTAGATCCGCGAGGTGATCCCTCCGTTCCTTTGACTTCACAACCAAATTGTCTACGTAATCTTCAATTATCTTGTGCATCAGGACATGAAAAATTTCCGTCGTTACCCGCTGATATGTTGTTCCCGCATTCTTCAGTCCGAAAGGCATAAATACATTGTAAAAATTGCCCAACGGGTCCGAAATGTTGTCTTCTCTGCATCCTCCGGCGCCATCTTTATTGGAATGTATTTGCTGAATCCGTCCATGAAAGAGAACATCTGGTGGCTTGATGTGGAGTCCACCAATGTATCAATATGTGGTAGCAGGAATTCATATTTCGGACAAGCTTTGTTTAGGTCGTAGAAATTGACACATATTCTGATTTGGCTATTCTTTTTCTTTATTGGGACAATGTTTGCTAGCCACTCAGGGTATTGTATCGGGCGGATGAAGCCTGCCTTCCTTAGCTTTTCGACCTCTTCCTTTATCTGCCCCACCAAATTAGGGTGATACTTCTACTGGGACTGCTTGGCTGGCTTTGAGTTGGGAAAGACATCCAGATGGTGTGCTACCAACACTGGGTCTAGGCTTGGCATTTCCTCATCATGCCACCCAAAAACATCAGGATATCATGCAGCAACGTAATCAATTTCTCCTAGAATTCTCCTTCTAACTCTTTACTCATGAACACCGGCTTGCGAGGGCCCACTCCGCCACTTAAATCAATTTCCACTAGGGGTTCCTGTTGTGGTTTGGGCTCGTCCTGCATACACTCTGGTTTGGGCACAGGCTTTTGGATAAGTTCTTCCTCTTCTAGCGTGGCACATGTTTCACCGAGGCCAACTGTTTCATGGTCACCCGCTGCTCCGGTGGACCGTCATAAATAGTATATTGTCTTTCCCCCTTCCTTCATCTTAGTGATCTTTTTGGGGGGGGGGGGCGACCTTTGTCGTGGAAGGGTCTCTTTCTCGTGGCTCCTACTTCTCTTCTCTGATATCTTCCCATTTGGTATCTTCACCCCGTGCGACTTGGTGGTGATTACTTCAGCTGCTTCGCCCATTTCTGATAAGTATACTCCATCTGGGAGATGGGCCTCATGAGTGTCAAATGGGCTCTCCGACGTGCAGACAATCACTTTCTTGCCTGCCCAGACTCCTTTCAGGCACTGATGATAACTTGATGGTACTACTGCATACTTGTGCATCCAACTTCGGCTGAGAATGATATGGGTAGTGTTTGGTTGGGAGTTTAGTTTAGTTTAGTTTTGGTAGTGGGTGGAGAGAGAAATAGAGTAATGATTGAAAATAGGGGTAATGATTGGAGAGAGATAGAGAGAGATGAGAAAGTAATAATTGAAAAAATAGGGTAATGATTGGAGAAATAAGTAGGATAATAATTGAAAACAAAACTAAAACTAAAACTAAAAAGGGAACCGAACAAAGCAATGATAATTTGGGTCTGCATTGATGAGGTGGAATTTTGTGGCAGAGCGAATTGCCCCCACTTCTAAATCCACGACAACGTATCCTAAGGACTGTTTCTTTTCCCCTCTAAATCCCATCATGGTGATTAGGGACTCGACTATCTGATTCTCATGGATTACGAGCTTCTTGAATGTTGATAAGGGCATCAAGTTTATGGAGGCCCCACTATCGAGAAAAGTGCGTTTTAGTTCCATTCTGTTTACGCGAGAGGTGACATACGGTGGACGATTATGGGGGTATGGTACTCTGCGGTCTGCATCAAAGAAAGTAACTGAGTTGGACTCATCTCTAATTGTCCGCGGGACTAAGCCCTTCGCAGACATGCACGACTCGTGATGAACTTCCGCGATACTAATAATTGCCTTTGTGATCTCCAGCCTCACGGCTGGGGGGAACTCGAAACCATCAAAGAATGCCTAAAACTTCGTACTGTTTGCAAGGCCTTGGCAGAGGCATTAGGGTCAGGTATCACTGCGGGGGCTGCGTGGTCCCCGAAATCCTCAGTAATTTCATAATAAGACACCATATAGGCCCATGTTGCTTCATCATCTTCCTCTTCTAGGTAAGAGTAATTGTCCGAATCTTCCTCATCTTTATACTTGAACAGATAACATTCCGCCTTGTTTACTTCTCCTTCACGATTCCCATGAGTTGGGTAGGGCTCCACGCGGATATTGCGTCGCCCTCTGCGCAGCTCATTTGCGTTCTGCTTTCTCTTGAATCTCTTTAGTGACCAATAGTCACTGGTTGGGTGCTTCGTGTGGCGGCGGTACATGCAGTTCCACGGGTGTTCGCGATCTTCTCATGTAGGCTCGTATTCAACAGGGGGAGCTCTAGCCCCCTGTCAGCTACCCATGCATTCACCAAGGCCCGGACTTCATCCATGCTGCACAGATAATATAGCGCCGGTGCAAGGTTGTGCTCTCTCCGTTTCTTGCCTCCGGCAGCCTGCTGGTTTCGGGGTGCGTCTGCCATTGCAACGGTCATGCCTGCAGCCTTGGTTTTCCAATTGTCCTTTTTGGCTGGTTTGACGACGTGGCGAAGGTTGTTTGTAGACTCCAGCAAAGCGAAAATAGTTCCCAGTTTCAAATTGATGAGCAAAACCTTAAATTCATCTATCATTCCTCCGATACATATCTCAACGAGCTAGCCCTCTTTGACTGATTCGATACAGTAAACTGCGCGGTCTTGAAACCATTTGATGTAATCCACTAGATCTTCACCACTTGTCTAAATCTCCTTTGTCAAGCTAATCACTGTTACCTTCTTGCGAACTTGGGAGAATTTAGCGTAGAAGGTGTTCACCATCTCTTCCCAAGTAGTGATCAAGTAAGGCTTAAGGTTGACATACCATGCATAGGCACGGCAAGTAAAATACTTCGAGAACTCGTGGAGGCGCAAGTTGGAGTCCGCTGCATAGGCCCCAAGAGATTCTATGAAAAGGACTAAGTGTTCTAGGGCACTGCCTTCCTTGCCGTCGAACGTCACGAACTTCGGCTGGGGTATACCCCTCTGGGTAAGGTAACAATAGGATCGCCACAGGGTACGGGGGGCAGATGTTGGGACTTGGAAGGGAGGGTAAGACTGTCTTTGCCTTTCCTTTGGTGAGGAGGGCCTACACTTCGGCCAAAGTGATGAATTACCCCATGGACGGGGTACTGGCCTTAGCAGCAGCTGGCTCCTTTCTGATTGCTTCGCTTGCCTTTTGCTCAGCCAATAAGGCCTGTACTTCTACCATCATAATGTAGGGTCATGTGGAAGGGGTGCTGGTACCGTCGGCAGCGGGCTCTTTCTCGCAGGCTCTAGCAGGGTCTTCAACGATTCCCCCCACGAGCACACCATGCAGGGGGGTGCGGCAAGGATAGAGGAATCTGGGGTTGCGCTTTCTGACTGTTACTGCCGCAGCATGGATCTGCTAGGGTTCGTCATTCTGGCTGGGCCTTCGAAAGAGCCGCTGAGATAAGTTCTACGAGGCCGGTGAAGGATGTGAGCAACTGCTTCTGCATCTCGAGGAATTGCGCTAACCGTCCTAGAGGACCCTCGGCGTTTGTGCAGTTACAGCCGCGCTATTGGTCTCTCCTACCTCCTCGACAATTGGTATTATGGTATCTTGATGCGTCATTGCTCTCCTACGCAGTAGTTTGACGTATTCCTTAGAGTGAGTACTAACCATAAACCAAAAGACACCTCCCCAGCAGAATCGCCTAATGTAGGTTGGGTTTCCGCGGGGGTAAGCTTACGTGTAGATATGTCTGAGCTAGAGAGGTGCAATTGATCGATGATTATTAAGGGAAAGAGATGAACAATCTTGTGGGGTGAGGGAAAATTGCAAGAGGTACAGAAGAGACAAAAGCAGCGTGTCCCTTGTTTCTTTCCGTGAGGTTAACGTCTGACTTTTTCGGGCTGAATGGGTGGGGTCACCTTTTCTCTTGGGAAGAATGTTCTCATTCCTCAAATTCAGTACTCACAAACTCTTTCTCCAGAAAAAAGTCAACTCTGTCAAATTAGAGGGAATGTTAGGGGTATTTATAGGGCACCTGGGCCTAGGTCAGGCCCATGACAGCGTTCCTATAAAATCTCGACACGTTTCCCTCCTGTACCTCCAGGTCTTGAAAAAAAACTTGGTTTCTCACATAAAGTTTCCGTGGGAGAGCCAGAATTTCCGCGACGTAACCTCCTTCCCGAGCCACAAGAATCTCCCCTATTCCCACAGGAGCAAGGTCATGACCTACGGCAATCGTTTCCTTGTAGCGGAGTTTCTTTTAGACCCTACCTTATGGCTCGGATGAAACTCTAGAGACTCCTTAATCAAATCCTTTTCTTACAATTGCGAAATCTTGGAGATCCATGGGGCTTTTCCCACGGTTTTCTGCTGCTGGGTTTACTTGGAATCCATTTTCTCTTTCGCAGATTGAGCGGACTTCTGCTGATATCACGCCTCCCACAGAAGCCTCCAGCGGGCATTTTCTTCGAACTCTGAACAAGTGTTTCCCGTCGATTGGATAGTCAACCATTCTTCTTTAAGTCGAGGTTTGACCAACGCTTTCCTTCCGCACGGGCCCTACAGCCACGCACTCCTTGCTGATTAGTGAGGGACTGTAGGGCCCGTGCGGAAGTTTCTGTTGAAAATATCTTTTGAAAATTTGGTATTTCTTGAATTCATTAAAATCATTTGTGCCATAATGTGACATCGTCAAAATGGGAGAGATTGTTAGGGATCTGATTTTGATGATGATGTTTTGTTGGAATAATTTTCAAAAGATGATGTAATTTGTGATGATTTATGAATGTATAATATTTCTTAGCTTGGTGTATTTAAAAGTATGGTTCACAGGCTTTTGGATCTCTTGACTGGATCTCATGTCAAGTTTTGGACCTCTATCTCATCATGGCTTTGTACGTCTAGTTGCAAAGTCCAAGTTTTGGACTTCTGTTCTGGATCTCATGGTGTTGTCCAGTGTATTTTTTTTTTTTTTTTACTGGGGAAAACTGCCCAAAAGCTTGGTGTCATCCAGTGTTGAAGACCAGATTATTCTGCTGGATCTCACTTTTGGATCTTAAAGTGAAGTCCAATATCGAGGACCAGTTTTTACATTACTCTGTTTCCTTTTCCTTCTTTCTCTAGAATGCATCAAGGGACCATGCCATGTCACATTGTTTTTCATTAATCTTTTTATGGGGATTTTATTTTCACAAGTGCATTTATTATTTTCCACTCTCAATTTGAAAAATGTCAGAGTAATTTGAATTATAGGGCAAATTATAGTTACCCCCTTCTAACTATGCCTCGCGTACACTTACCCCCTTCTAACTTTTTTTTTGGCACTTAACCCCCTCAAACTAACGGAAATTCAAACGGCCATAACTTCAAACAATCATAACTTCTTCGTCCATGATAAAAAATATGCAAATTATATATCGATTTTGAGGTCTTGAAGTCAGCTTTTTAATGACACCAAAATTACATCACGATTCAAAAGCACACAGAAAGTTGCATATTTTCGATCTTGGACGAAGAAGTTATGACCGTTTGAAGTTATGGCCGTTTGAATTACCATTAGTTTGAGGGGGTTAAGTGCCAAAAAAAAAAGTTAGAGGGGGGTAAGTGTACGCGAGGCATAGTTAGAGGGGGTAACTATAATTTGCCCTTAATTATATTATTGATTTTCGGAAAATCTGTTAAAAGAGATTCTCAGTTATTTGAAAATATACTCTATCGTATTTTTGGAATTGGCAGACAAAGATATGATTGAATGTTGCATATACCTATGTTGACTTTGTATATCAAATATAACAGAAAATCTTTTGCACCTGTTAAAGTGAGATTCGGTAAATGAGATACGACCGTTGAGTCATATAAGAGAAAGCATGGAGTAAATGAGATGAATGTTGGTCATTTACAGCAGAAGACTTTTGGGGTTTTACTCTTGGTTATTTAATGGACAAGTCTTCATCAGAGAGGAAGCCAGATTGATTGAGAAGAAAGAGCCTTCAAAGGATTCATTCGTTCAAACACTCAAAGAATTCAAGTCTGATATATACACTGTAGTTTTATCCTCTTTAGACTTCAGAGAGAGCTTTCACCGTAGAATTCTATACTCTCATTTGTATGAGCCTACACCTGTAAATCACCCTTCCTTAGTGGGATTGATCATCACCACACCTATCCTATCTTGTGAGAGAAAGAACCCAATCCACTGTGTTGTCAATTAGGATTTGAGTCTCTTGCTTGAGTTGAGAATTATAAACTCCTAGGTGTGAGTGTGCCAAGAGTTTGAGTTTGAGGAACTGGTCTACGTGTACCAGTTGGGAGTGTAAAATTAGGTCTGCATGTACCACTGAGTTTCTAGTCTGCGTGTACCAGAGGAATTGTTGTAAAGGGGTGTTGGCTCATGTGAAATCTAACCCAGTTGTAAGTTCTGAGAACATAGAGGATACCGGTGATTGTTCAAGGGAAACAACCACTGAAGAGTGGACTAAGCAATTAGCCAAACCACTGTAAAAATCCTCTGTCTCATCTCATATTTATCTTTAGTTCTTTCATTATTTTTATTATCCGTTTGATTTGCTAATCAAGCTTCTTGGAAAAGAAAAATTGTCTTATTACAAGAATCAAACCTATTCTATAACGATCCTGATTTGTTGTCGGTAAAAATTTCATTAAATATTTGAATTTAAAATTAATACTCTTGTGGTTTGTCAAAATTACGTTTTTAGCCCTTGAAATTTGTTTCTTGACACTTTAGCCCACTTAGCAAGCCTAGTTAGCTTCTAATCATCTGGTTGGAGGAACCAAGCTAGCAAGTCACCTAGTTACACTTCCTAACCATAGATGGACCGTTTTGCCCATCTTTGAACCTTGTGAACATTTCCAACCCTAGACTAAGAATTGTTTGTTTATTTTCTTTTATTATTTTGGTTTTATTCTTTATTTATTGGATAATAAAAGTTAGGAAAATTATGATCCATTGGATAATAGAAATCCAATTCTTTATATTAAAAGGATTCAATGGGGATTTGAGCAAGTACTAATATTTATAAAAAAAATAGATTTTTTTTAATTACTTAAAAGGACTTTTTGGATTATTTTATTATATAAGTTCCCTAATAACTATTGTCCATTAGATAATAGAAGTTAGGAGATTTATTAACCATTGAGTAATAGCATTAGTCTTCCAACAAAGTACAAGGTATTATTTTTATATTCAAGTATGAGATTCTTATGTACTTTTGTGCATTTAAATATTGGGGTATATCTAAACCCTAGATTTGTTTAGTACTAATTCTTTATAAAAATTAGATTTTCACACATGCTTTAAAGGACAACTTTGGTTATTTTAATATAAAAGTTCCCTAGCAACTATTGTCTATTGGATAATAAAAATTAGGGGATTTATTATCCAATGGGTAATAGGTTGGTCTTTCAACCAAGTACCAAGGTTTATTAAACTAGTCATTTTCCTAATTGCCCATGTGACATGGTACCTAATTTTTTTATTGTGTAAGTACTTGGTAGACTTAAGACCTAAGATTCTCCTAAGTACTCCTATATTATTTTAAAGTGGGGTTTTGTACCCAATTAAATTAGTTTAATGGGGAAACTTCCTTCCTAGCTAAGAAACTTAACTTCCATTGTCCTTTCTTGATTTGTTTAACCAAAGAATCTTGTACAATTTATTCTTTCTCTTCCAAAATCTTCCAAGATTAAATCCAATGTACAAATCTAGTCATTCAAAGTCTTTTACCCATTGGACAATAATTGTTAGGGAAACTTTTATCCATTGGGTAATAACCAAGACTTTGGCTATAAATAGCAAGCCATTTCAAGCTTTCAACTCACACCTTCTCTTCTTGCTCCAACTTCTCTCTAGAAACTATTATTTGTTTTCCAGGCAGCCTACTATCCCTTTGGAAATCCTCAGTTTTCTCCTGTGTAGAGTAGTTTTTAACCAACTCCCTTCGGGAAAGTTGTAGAGCACTTCAAGACCTTCAAGTTAGACCCAAGAACCACCCCAATCGGTGAAGAAATGACAAAGATATTGTCATCCAAAGTTCAGTGAAATTCTCGGATTTCCATTTCCAGACAGCTTACTGTCTTTTCTTTTATCGCCATTTTTCTCCTACCTAAAGTAGTTTTTAGGAGCAACTTCCTTCATGAAAGTTGTAGAGGGTTTCAAGAGCTTGATTTCAACCTAAGAACGATCGCATTCGGCCAAAGATTGACTGAGTTACTGCCATCCGAAGTTCGGTCCAGATTTGGAGGTTTCACCACCCGTAGAATTTGTCAACTAGCTTATTCGGCCCCGACTAGTTTCGGATCAAGGTAGATTATTCATATCCTCTAACTCTATGTATTGTATTAAGTCGTATGTCATTTTGAAGTAACTTTGATCTTTTATTTCCAAAGTAGATAAGGTTATCTTTTATTAAATGTTGGAAATGCATGGTTTATGTTTATGATGTTTCAAGCATACTATGTAGTTTGGAGTTGGATGATCTTGTTAAAATAATTTCAAGTTCTTGTCGAATGCTTGTTTATGTGAAAAATCCTACCGCGGAAGTCTATGCATGATAACTGTAGACACCCCAATTTGGACTTGTTAAGTATCCTTAATTTGTGCCCTCAAGGCTCCCCGATGATGAAAATGAATCAAAATGGGACTTGGCTAAAGCTTGGATGATGCTTCTTGGACTTTTACAAACCAAAACCATTGTTTTTCCCGACACCTTAAGGGTAAAATTGACACACATTTCAGTGCATAAAATTTCTTTGAATGAAACCAATTGGGTTAGAAAGAGGACTTAACGAGCTTTCCAACACTTCAAAAAACACCCAAATTCGAGTTCGGGAGTGTCCGTGGCGCCTTTCTGAAGTTGGGCAGTCACTCCTGAGCGCTCGGGACCATTCTTGAGCGCTCGGGACTTCACTCTTGAGCGCTCGAAAGTACTGATATAGTATTAGATGTTGAGCTTGATCTTTGACCACATTTTTGTTCAGATTTTAAAATTGCAATTCAAAGTTGCATGTTACAGGTGTCTGCTTGAGCCAGCAGAAGACCAGTCATGCCTGTTTCTCCCTCCAAAACATTTTCTTTTCATTTTCTATTTGATTTTCATTTGAAAATCATCATTTTTGGCACCCCTATAAATACCCCTCCCATTCCAGCAGAGAAGAGACACGAAAATCACTCTCTTTCTTCCCTGTTTTCTGAAAATCTCAGTCTCCAATCTTCCCTCAAACATTTTCCAAAATTTGAGCTTTCAAAAGCAAGGTTTCAAACAATCTTCAAACCTCAAATCTCTAGT
>BPLS01000142.1:333353-355712 GCA_019656275.1 Rhododendron kiyosumense
AGTAGTACACCCTTGCAATATATTCACTGTCGACAACTCAGGTTGCTCTATTGGGATGCGGACCGGGTGTGAATATAGTGTACGAATGTGGGGCTTGCTGAACAAAAATAGAGCCATTCTGTAGGATTTGACAGCCATGGTACGATGGTTGAAGTTGTTAGAGCTCGTGCTTCATAGTCGATCGGGTGAGATAGCTTGTAGAGGATTCCAAAGTGGGCTTGGACATTCTTCATGCTTGGGCGTGCCCCCAAGGCTAGTTTTGTTCATGTTGTATTTGTTCGGGCATGCCCCCAAGACTGATTCAATCAATGTTTATCAATGGTTTTGTTGGTCGAGGACCCAAAATTTGGATCAATGCATTGGGCAAAATCTGATGCTACTGTGAGAGATTGATTAGGAGGCCAGGAAATAGATTTAGCGACCGAAGAATTGATGTTTCGACCAAAGGATCGATGTCTCAGCCGTGAGAAAGCTAGCAGTCAAGAAATCAATTTAAGTTCGATTTAATCGATCTCTCGGTTCATTTAATCTTTTCTCCTCGACTTCTATTCTTTTGTCCGAAACCTCTTCATTCATCTCTTCCGGTCACTGGCATCGCTCACTACCGTAATTGCCATCTTCCACTACCATCCTCCTCTCCTCTCTCTTTTGCTGCGTTCCTCCTCTTTTCCTTGACTGCAAACGGCTTCCTCGGAAGCGCCATCTTCTTCTACCTATGTTCCAACATCCGTTGCAAGTTCTTCTTCGCATCCTCCATGTAGGTGCGAGTATCCTTCTTCAGACGAGGATGTGGTCGAGGAGTTTGGTCCGTTTGACGCCATTACCTATGTTCTCCCTTCGCGTAGGTTGGGTTTTGGCGGTTTTTTGCAGTACTGCCCTCCTATTGGTGGCCCAGAGGCCGAGGTTGTTTGTAGAGAACCCGGCATCATTAGAGTGCTCTCAATGTTTTGGTAAGCTTTCTGAAAGTAAAAGGTTTACTTTAGTTTGGAGTTCAATTTGTATGACCAAAAATGAGTCTTTTATTCACGGGATGAAATCCCATTTAGCTAGGGGCATGAACGAGAAAGACCCATGATTGGGTCGAAATGGATTTAAGATAATTGTGCCCCCTGTTTAGGCAATGCATGCTTTTAAATGTTTAGTTTGATGCCCTTAGCTTTTATATGTCTATACAATCATGAGATTTACTCCCTTTTTGTCTTTGGCAGAGAAATAGGAGACTGGAGGCTCGTGGTGGAGGCAAGGAAGTGCACAAGTGGTTTGTGACGCTGTCGGTGCAGGCTCGGGAGTTAGTACGTGCTGCTAGTTTCGAGGCGTTCATTTTGGGCCTTAATCTTCCGAAGATGGATTGGTCGTTGATGACCTCACTGATTGAAAGGTGGTGGGATACCACCAACATGTTCCACTTCCCTTCTGTTGGTGAGATGACGATCACGCCAGATGACTTCTCCCTTTTGACTGGTTTGCGGGTAGGTGGGACCCCTTTTCGGATTGACCCTCAGCTTTGGCAGCGAGAGGGAACTTTGGAGTGGTTTCTGGGCAAGATGCCTCCCCTTCACTCCCAAGGCCAGCTTGACGTATCCTGGCTAAGTAGGACCTTCATGAAGGTTGACATCCTTACTCAGGTGAGCATCGAGCAGCTAACACGAGCCTCTTCTCTACCTCCTTGGGCAAACTTTGTTTGCCAACAAGGATAGTTCGGTGCAAACCCAGTTTCTGGCTCTTTTACAGTATTTGGAAGCTGTTTGGGAATTTGATTGGGGGTCATCTGCTTTGGCCACTTTGTATGGCAACCTTGGAGCTTGTTCACGAGACAAGAGCTTCATCCTTGGTGTTCACTACCAGGTGCTTGAGGTATTCATCCTTTTCATCCTTATGTTGTGGCTGATTCGACCTTGTTTTCCAGGTACGGTTTGACCCTTGGAGTGGTGTTCCAGAGGACGCTTCTCTTGCAAGTTCTAGAGTATTGGACCGCACTCGCAGCTTGCTTAAGGGTCCCTTTTGCCGAGCTTGGTACTTGAGCGATCGAGTGGCTAGCTAGTGGCGTCTACGTACTGAGGCTCTCCAGTTTGTTCCTTCTCCACCTCCGGCATCATGAGATCCACTTCCTTAATGTCTAAGGAAGACTTGAGGAATGCCTGGATTAGAGACTGGGCAAGTTTGCCTCTTCAGGCGGGAGATTATATGGAGTATCGCCGTCTTTTCTTGGCTCCACCTACTACTCCTCTAGTTGCTCCTGTTTGGCCACGGGCCCTTTCCTTTGTCTCCTTCCATTCTGATGACGGAGAGGGGGAGTGCTTGGTGCTTACTCCTTGTTCGACCCAGCTTTACACCCTTCCAGTCGGGGTTTCACAGGTGTTACCTCTCTTCTGACTTTGGTTTTTTTCTTCTTGTTTTATTATATCATGTATTCGAATGTTTGTAATGTTTGACTACCCCACAGGTACCTGCTGAGGTAGTACAAGAATGGCTGCACGCTTATCAGAGTGCAGAGGCTTTGGTTCGGAGGCAGTGTTGTCGGATCCTTGAGGTATGAGTTTTACCCACGTATTCCATTTGCTGTGTATCTTTTCTTAGATCTGAGTGTTTGTATTTTTTCAGCTTGAGGCAGAGCGAGCGCCAGCTACCGGTAGGGAGGATGTAAGAGCAAGTGAGCAATCCTTGTCTATATCTCAGAGGTCGTCTCGGAGACACCGTCGTGATTAGCTTTAGGATTTTCTCTTTTCCTGTTCATAATTAGTAAGGAGATAGGCAGAAACTATATTTTGTATAGTGAAAGCAACCACAGTGATGATTTTGTAAGCAAGCTTTTGTTCATGAAATGAGAAATGATTTTTATGCCCCTGAATATCTTGAGTTTGCATGTGATAGTCAGAACGTGGCTTTTTGAACAAGTAATCTGTAACGCCCCCAAAATTAGGGTACGTTAATGAGGCATTTATTACATAATAAAGAGAGTTTATTACATCATAAATACTTCAAAGGGTACATTTATTCAACAAGAAAGGAAACTAAGATTTCCTAATACTACTCTGCCGGCTCTTCCATCCTAGCAAGCTCCTCTGCTCCAAAAGCTTCCACGGTGAACTGTTCATCTCGATCATCTACAAGGTCTGACACATTATACCGGCGTCGCCACCAATATAATATGTCAGGGTCACCACAAGGCAACACCGTGAGCTACAACGCTCAGCAGAACAATCCCATACCCGCTAACCCATAACTTACAAACAAACGATCATAGAAATCAAACTAATAACGATAAAACATCCACATTCTCGATCTAACGTTGGTGTCCAAGTTTCTCTTTGTTTCTCCTACGTAACCCATTGTAGACCGTGTTGTTTTTACTACCTTTCTTTTCCAAAGTCTCCTTTTTAACTCACCCAATCTCGGTTCCGCCGCGCCGGGTTCCCGATCATCCTCACAACGGTTCCGCCGCGCCGGGTTCCCGTTGGCACACAAAACTTGCTTTGGCTCCTCTCCACGGATAACCAAGCCATATTACCAACAAGGCTACCACGTCCGGCCCTATTGGCAATCTTCACAAAGGGCTACCAAGTCCGGCCACGTTGTGGTTTTCAAAACCCACGCAATGGGCTACCAAGTCCGGCCACGTTGCGGTTTTCACAATCCACACGATGGGCTACCAAATCCGGCCACATCGCAGTTTCAAAACACATCTCTCTTGTTAAACACACCCTAGGTGCCATGTTTCTAACTTCCTCGGTTTTCGTGTCACGTTCTCATGCAAGACTCCGCGTGTGAGACTTTTCATACAAACATGCATTTAATCAAAGCCTTGAAATTAACACAAGAAGATCATCCAACTCTAGGTACGTAGCATGCTTGAAACATCTTGAAAGTAAAACATGCATTTTCAATTCAAAAGATAACCTTATCTTACTTTAGTAGAACGATCAAAGTTACATCCAAAATGTCATACAACTTATACAAACATAGAGTTGAAATGTTAAATTTCTTTATACTTGAAAAATAGATAAGGATAACTACCTTGATCGGAAACTAGTCGGGGCCGAATAAGCAAGTTGGAAAATCCTACGGGTGGTGAATACTTCAAATCTGGACCGAACTTCAGACGGAAGTAACTCAGTCAATCTTTGGCCGAATAGAGTCGTTCTTGGGTTGAAATCGAAGATCTCGAAACCCTCTACAACTCTCGTGAAGGAAGTTAATCCTAGAAAAGAACTTAGGTAGGAGAAAAATGAGGATGAACGAAGTGACAGTAAGCTGTCAGGAAATGGAAATCCAGAAATTTTACTGAACTTCGGATGCCAATATCTTGGTCATTTCTTAATCGATTGGGTGATTCTTGAGCCTAATTTCAAGGTTTCGAAGTTCTCTACAACTTTCCAGAAGGAAGTTGATCCTAAAAACTAACCTAAGCAGGAGAAAACGGAGGATTTCCGACGGGACAGTAGGCTGCCCAGAAAATCAGAAATGGTTTTCTAGAGAGAAGGAAGAGCTATTGCTTGAGGTGTGAGTTCAAAGCATGAGAATGGCCTTCTATTTATAGGCAAAGCCTTGGCCCTCTCCTCTCTCTCTCTCTAAGTCTCACTTTGACACTTGGCATGAATCTTGGAAGATCAAAGGCAATCCTAGGCTTGCATGGCTATTTTTGTACCAAGGATTTGATCTTGGATCAATTGAATGGTGGAGATGAGATTGGTACAAGATCCAAGGGTCTAACATTTGCAAGGTGTACAAAGGAGTACAATGGAGGTTAATGGAGGTGGTTTCTTAGCAAGGAAGAAAGATACACCAAGGATTTGAAAGATCAAGAAGATCATGGGAGGTACAACCAATCTTCCTTCCTCCCTCTTTCCTTTCTCTCTCTCCCTCTCTCTCCCTTTCGGTTCTCTCTCCTCTCCCCCTCTCTCTCTCCGGCCTCTCTCTCCTCTCCCTCTCTCTCTCTCTCAAGTACATATATATATATATATGCATACAATGCAAAAGAATAATAAACAAAGGGTACTTTTGTACCAAAAGATCTAAGGGCTAGAAAGACTAAGATTTCCCTTTGATTTATGAAATAACCACATGTGTACTAAGGGTAATACTTTAACCATCTAGTACTTAAATAATAGATATACATGTACCAAATGATCTAAGAAGATCAAAACCGTAATATAAATAAGTAAAAGGGTTCTTTAGGAAATCTAGGGTTTTGATTTACCCCAATAATTTAATGCACAAAATCACATGGAAAAATCCAAGACTTGATTATTTAATAAAATCCTTGTACTTTGTGAAAGACTAACCCTTTTATCCATTGGGTAATAAATCCCCTAATCTTCTATTGTCCAATGGACAATAGTGATTTGACAACTTTTATTTTAAAATAGTATGTACCATGTCACATGGGGATTTAAGAAAAAGGTTAAATTAATAATCCCATGTACTATGATGAAGAGTAAACTTATTACCCAAAGGATAATAATCCTCCTAGTTCTTATTGTCCAATGGACAATAGTTACTAGGGAACTTTTAATATTAAAATATTCAAAAAGGTACTTTAAAGTAATCAAAAAGTTACTTTTTAATAAAGACTAGTACTTTAACCAAGTAGACATTTAATATAAACAAATGGGGTTCTATTATCCAATGGATAATAGTTTCCCTAACATTTATTGTCCAATGGACAAAGAATAAAACCAAACTAATTAAATGAAAAGAATATTAAATTCTTAGTCTAGGGTTAAAAAGGTTCAAAAGTTTCACGAGGGGCAAAACGGTCATTTTGCGGTTAGGGAAAAGCAATTCGGTGGCTTGCTAGCTCGGTTTCTCCAACAAGTCGGTTAGAAACTAACTAAGCTTGCCAAATGGGCTAAAGTGCACGAAATCAAATTTAAAGGGGCAAAAACGTAATTTTGACAAACCACAAGGAAATTAAGGAAATTAAAATAAAATTCAAATATTGAACGAAATTTTTAACGACCAAAAATCAGGGTCGTTACATAATCTGTGTGAAATAAAATACTGGCTGAAGAATCGATTACTCGGCTGAAGAATCAATGTTGCAGCCGATGTATCAATTCTTCGGCCGTTACTTCGACTTTCCAAAGGAAGGTAGATTTTGTTTTGGCCAGGTGGCATCCTCTTTCCTCTTCCTTCTTTTGTTTGGTTCTGATTTTCTGCCTTTTGCCTTTGCCATGTTCCATAATCTGATTGCCAAACTTGATAGTTTTTAAGGTATCTTGCTCATTGTGTTAATGACCTTCAGGTCAGGGGATGAACAATAATTCTTGTGTCTTTTGCTGTTGTCAATTCTTCAAGAAAAGCTTACTCATCTTTTGTAAGCTCAATACGCAGGGTTAGCTATGTCTATCATTGAGTACAAATCTATTGATGTCTTTTCTTCACATGTTGGGCCGCATCTCAAAGTGAGATTGCCTACGTATCCCAATCAAGGAATCAAGCCTTTTACGTAGTTCCAAAGATCACAACCTTTGAGGTTGGGTTTCCACTCTTGGTTTTTCTTTTCACGTGCTCTAAATTTTGCCTAGGTTACCTGATGGAGGTTGAGTCCCTAGCGAGCTTTCAAATATCTTAACTTTTGCCTAGGTTGCATTTTTGCAGCTTCTTGTCCTAGCAGATTCTGCTCTTGCTTTTGTTTGGGCGCTTGGATTCCCCAACGAGCATTTCTTACAAGAGGGTTTTGCTGGAGATATTTTTTTCTGAATCTTCTTTGTACTTTCATGATGGGCAAGCTAACTCTAAGTATTCTTGCAGAGATAGCTGTTGTAAGAGATGAGAAAAAATGTATGGAGTGTTAATGAACCCTAACACAAATAACTATTATTTATATTAAGAGATAACTTGTTACAAAACTTGTTTAACCAACGTGGGACAAAACTCATAACAACTACTTAAATATTCCAACAATAGCATCTTCTTTCTAAGTTTTGACAAAAACCTAGTTTCTTAAGCAATTAAGGTTCATTCTTTCTTTCCCTTTTTGTCATTGACACAAAGAACTAGATTCCTTGAAGTTTTTCCCTTGTTTGGCAAAGAGACTATAGCATATGGCAATTGCAATTTATGAGTTAGATTGTCGAATAAGCATAATCTAGAAGATGAAACAACAATTCACTAAGCAGGAATAAACATGCCCAAAACATGTCCTAATTTGATTTGGAAAACAAAAGTGACGTTTTAATGTTCTTTGCCATGTTATGACTTCTCAGTTACTGTAGCATTTCGGGGTCATCTTCTTGCCTTTTGGCTTTCACAACTTTATACTTTTTTCCACCCTTTTCCTTGCCAAACAAAGTCTTTGAACTGGATCCATCTTCACAGCTTGCACGGTGGCTATCTCTTTGAGACATGAGTAGTCCCCAAATGGAAATGTCAGTTTGGGTTTTCATCACCTCTTCTTCCTCCTTGTTGATTGTGTAGTCATAAGAGAGATTAGTCACTTCCACTTGGCTGAATAGTGATGTTAAGGAGATTCCATCGAGCGGATCATCGCATTCTCCTTCCATTTCATCAAAGTCAATCTCCCCTACCATGTATGGATCTGCGCATGTGAAATCTAGATCATCTCTTTCCTCTATCCACTGGCTGTAGTTGCATTCATCATAGGGATTGACCCATGGTTGCATCTGGAACTCCTCCATCTTTTCTATGAGATTGATCTTTTCCCAGACAATGGGAGGCGTTGGAATTTTGGGACGATTGATGGGTACCACTATTCGGGCAGGCTCGAAGCGGGCATGCCTTCTCATCATGATGACCCTATCCTTTTCGTTCTTCCTATTTTCAAACCAAATACGCAACCATTCATCATCTTCCACAAACGGAATGTCAGAATCCTCCAAATTGTGCTTTGCCCAGGAATGCTCTTTTCATTTCCTTAGCTCTTTTTCCTTTGCTTGTTCCTCTTCGTCACTCATGTCAATCATACCGGATCAATTACTTCTGATTGATCGGACTCATTATCTTCTACTTCCTCCATCATGAAACATTCATCCTCCTCTAGGAAGGTCAAGGTTGGCTTGGCTTGGGTGCTTTGGACAATGTATTGGCTAGAGTTGGATATGAGGTTGTGAGACAGAGTTAAGAGATTGATATCTCGGGTTGGTTCGGTTTTTTGGGGAGCTTTGTTTTCATCAAAACAGAGTCGCCACCTAGTTTATTAAAACTAGGAAAAACATATAAAGATTCTGGGTACGAAAGCCAAAAGTACAATAAGGGGAAGGTGTTAGGCACCCCGCCTTGCCCAGTCGTGAGACTGGCCCATAGTTGTTCGACATAAGATTAACGCATGCTTTATTCAATCCTAACACGTAATCTGTTTTTAGCCTTTAAACAGTTAATGGTGGGCCGAGACAGTAATTGAAAGCATGCATTGGAAAGCAGGATATAATAGATCTGTCCCAAGAGAATGGATCTCGCTGCCGGTGAATGGATGTCACGGTCGAGAGATCCTCCGGGTTTGATGTATCGGCCGAGGGATTGATTCCCCAACCGATGTTCTTCCTCACACTAGACTACAAGATTAACAGATAATCAAAAATGATATGATTAAGTTTAAATAGAAAGTAAAACGAACCGAAGGCCCCTGGGCCTCACCACCTTGATCCCTCAGTTGGCTTGATTGCTTCCGATTGAGTGTGATTGACTGATTTGCTTCTTGAAAACACTAGGGTTAGGGTAACTTCGGGGGTTTGATCGTCAGATTGTAGCTGCCTTCGAAAGGTTAGGGCTTTTGAAGAGGGGATATGAGAGAGTATTTGTGCAGAGTTTCATGGCTGGAGAGGGTGAATTGATATGTGAATTCGTTCTCATTTTTGGAACCAAAGGGCCCTTCATATAGGCAATTGGTGACTCACTCCGACCAAGCAAATGGCATGAATCAAAAATGAATTCTAGGGCAACAAGATCTCTAAACGAATCGCTGCGTAGCCCGAACTCATCGGAAAAAGGCTGCTAGGGTTTTGGTGATCGGATCAAACGATTGACAGAACATTCCAGAATCTGGAAAATAGACAATCTGGCGGCCGTGGAAATGATTAAGCGGCCGAAAGACATAGACCTGGCGGCTGAAAGATCAACCTCTCAGGGAGATTTTCAAGCAACAAGTTTCATGAGTGAAGAATTGATGTTGAGGCCGTAAGATCGAGAAGTCAATCAGCAATCACTGTATCCATATCATCATCGGGATGGTCCCCAAGGTGGGACTTGAAATAATCATTAGGTCAAATTGGGGTGTCTACATCGTCCGATCACACTAAAGAAGATCCTCTCCTTCGACCTCACTAGTGCCAGGAGGAATTTTCTATAATGGTAACGTGACATATTGATGTAGTGTCACCGATTGTTTCATCTTCGACTGTGCATGTCTGAGGCGGATCCCAGGGCCCAGCTGGCGGATCACCTAGAACTAGTAGCTCAACCTCGGATCCCGCTTCTCAAACACACGTGACCTAATATGCGTGAATATATAAGTAACACCACGTCAGTGCACCACGTGGTATTGGCATTTCCCAAAATCTTTTCTCCACTATTTCTATAAGCTGGTTTTTAGTGCTTGTGCTTTCACAAGTAAACCCCACCTGCAAATCTCTCTCTCATCCACTCCTCAACATTTTTCTAGTTTTTTAAGAAACTAATCTCTTTTTAAAAACAATTGGTCGAATTGCTCTGGTTTTGAAATCATTTTTAAAACTACTCAGTAGCATCTTTTGAAACGGCCCTACTAGAGAAGCGTCAGTTCAACTAATGCTATTGATTGGCTTGCGTGGCAATAATGTCCACGCAAGCAATTAGTGCTTTCTTAGATAGCGCTAGGGCTTTATATACGCTCTTTCAAAAGACGCTTCGTTACTTCTCTCCTCTTTCCCTCTGCACTAGGGCTTGGCGATCTCAGCTCTCCTCCCTGCGAGCTCACCGTCGCCAAATCCGGCCTCTCTTAATCACCGTATCTCTCTCTCTCTCTCTCTCTCTCTCTCTCCCTCGTTTTTGTGGGTTGTGTAATGTGTGCTGCTTCTCAAAGCTCAAACAATGGGACTATGTGTGGACCTGGTTGAGTTACGCCAAGTTCAATTTTTGTTATGTTAAAGAATCGACTCCTTGAGATTTCTGGTCATTAGTTTTTATCAGTAAGATAAATGCAACACTCTCTCATGTAGGCATTGTATGGTTGCTATCATATAGTCTTTTTACTTCGATCATGAGCTAGCATGATGAATAATACTAGTAACTAGAAGTTTAGGCTGCAAATGAACTGATCAACTTTAAAATCCAGTCAGGGGCTCTCTTCTTGTTTCTTTTCTCATCAAGGCAAAACCAAAGTGTCATTATTTGTCTCCCTCGAAAGACTAAAGATATAGTACATGTTTAACAACCGATGCTTTTCTCAAGTAAAAAAAAAAAACCCACCACCAATGCACCTATTTTTAAAGCGTCCTCTTGTGCGCTTGTCCCACACAAAACATCAGTGTCATATAGGAACAATGTCACTATTTGAATGTGGATTCTTGGGTGTTGAGGTTAGAATGTGGTTTCTTTTGAGTGTTTTACCTAGAGGAACAATGTTGCACTTAAGTATTTTTTGTTGTTGTTGTTGATGTCCTTTTGTTAATCAATATTTGGCTTTGCTAGCAGCCTGACTATGGACTTGGACGTTGACTTGCTTCATAGTGCTGACCCGGGGCCCATAGATGGGTCGATACTTGTTTTACAACAACAACACCGCTCCCAGAAAGTTTGGGTTGCTGACGTAAGTTAATACATTTACAATTCCAAAATGTAGAGCATAGTTGTACCTCATTTCATTATTTATAAATTCGTCGATGTAACCTTTAATTACTTTAATTCAGCGTACACGACCGGATGATTGTGAAAGCATGAGAATTCGTCGGGTTGAGTCACGGATACGTAAGAGAAAACAGCCGTCACCTGCTGTTATGGACTTGATACGCCGTGCCCGCTTAGAGGGACTTTGTTCACTACCCTTCTTGTCCTTGGATTGGGCTCTGATTACGGCTCTTGTTGAGCGATGGCGTCCTGAGACACACACTTTCCACATGCGTCCAGGCGAGTTGACAATCACGCTACAAGATGTCAAGATTTTGTTATGCATACCTGTCGACGGGCGACCTGTGACTGGCACTACATTGATCGATCCTGATGATTTATGCCTTCGTCTTTTGGGTGAAGCTCCTAGGAACGTGATAAGAAAGGGGGGAATGTGAAGTTGAAATGGTTACGTAATAGGTTTAACGGCATTGTAGAGGATGGGGTAACTGCAGAGGTGGTTGCGCGCCAAGCACGGGGTTACTTGTTATTGTTGCTTGGGGGAACAATTTTTGCTGACTTCACGGGGGGTTGTGTGCACTTGTCTTACCTCCAATTATTGGAAAACTTTGATGTAGTTGGGGAGTATAGTTGGGGCAGTGGTGCACTATCCGTTTTGTACTGTAATTTATGTCACGGAGCTAAGATTAAATCGAAACAGATGACAGGACTGTTCGTACTTGTGCAGGTTTGGGCTTGGGAGCAGTTCCCGTATCTTGCCCCTGAATGTAGAGGGAAACACGCCCCTCAGCCCGGTGCTCTGCTTTTAGGACGGTATGTTATATGAATTGAGGATGGTTGAAAAAGCTGAATCATATGAGGCTAAAAAGCATTTCATGAATGCTGAAACGGTTTGACTAATCGAAAGAGGTAGCGCTAGTTGAGATGATGCTACTTAATTGAGTAGCGCTTGTTCAAATAGCGCTACCGATTGGAATAGCGCTACCGATTGGCTAGCGCTATTTAAATTAGCGCTAGTTCAGTCCACCGTGGCACCGGGACAATGCCACATGGCATATAGCGCCAATTGGAGTAGCGCTAGTTGGGCAGCGGCACTTGATGTGGCGCTACAGACTAGTTTTAAAAATCAGAGTACTTCGACCAATTATTTAAAAAAAAGGATTACTTTCATAAAAAACTCACATTTCTCATCCACCTGCAAATCTCTCTCTCATCCACTCCTCAACATTTACTCTCTTTTTTTTGTGCCTAGTTTCTTCCCGTGACTAATGTCACAGCCATCTTCCTCTACCATTGTCAGTTTCAGGCAATTAACTGTTTCTGAGGGCTGATTTAATTAACCACCCCCCACCCACCCCTTCTCTCTCTACCTCTCCAAGCTCGTGGTGTTCACAAGCCTTGTTTCTATAACACCAAAAACATCTCTCTATATTTCGACAATGCTAGGCTAGCTATGCCTATGCATGTGTTATACATGATCATATATATACACATCTACTATGTTGCTTAAAATTTCCAAAGGAATGGACATTTTTCCAAGATAAACTCCTAGGAATTCAAAATCTATCGGAACCCGTTTAATCCCAACTATTTTAGCCCTCTAATTCTCCCTCTTGTCCTGTTCCCTCTCTTTTGGTCTCCAAACGGTTAGCACAAATTATCAAGAAACAGATGGGCAACAAATAGATAGTGAAAGGGTAGAAATGGAAATTTCAAGCCAAGAAGGGGAAATCCCAATTCCAATCAACTCATCATATGAGCATATCATCATCACCAAAGTCTTCATCATCTTCTAAACGAAGACTTTCTTCATAACAATCATCACAATCACAGGCATCAAAGTAATAATGACCTGTTTCTGGGTTTCTGAAATAGTAGACTGGGAGACCATTGGGTTTGAAATATTGAATTGGAGGATCGGGTCGAGAACAATCAACAAACATGTGAATTTTCGAAGGGAAAATGACAGGATGGGTCGACGATGAGGCAGAGGTGTCTTTTGGAAAAGAGATTTCCACGGTACCATCAGGTTTTGGGATGAAAGTAGGATTTGAAGATTGGACAGGAATAGGTTTGTTTTGATTTTTCTCGTAAGCTGTGACCCAAGATTCTGGGAGAAGCTTGAGAAGTTCAGGACGGGAAATTTGACGCGGGACATGGACACATGAGGCTTGGTGAGGTGCATTTACGGTGAGGAAGAGAGCTTCATCGGTGGAAGAAGGTAAGGACATGTCAAAAGCATGGTTTTGGAAACGGTAGGCCATTTGGTAGTGAAGGGTGGCTGCATAGGTGGTGGATATTTGGGAGGCACCGCCAATTTGAACTTGTACTTTCAAGGCAGATAGCAGATGAGGATCTGCTAATGGCATGTTAAAATTGGGGTAAAAGGTGAAGATGACAGTCCCAGCATTTAGAGTGGTTTGGACTGTAGCAATGCATGCATTCTGGTACTGCAGAAACCTGGTATCAACCAGAGCAATTCTGGAAGTAACAGGTAAACCTTTTCTCCCATGGAAAGTGACGGCCAAACGGATTGCTCCAAAATGAAGGTGGGTAAATCCTTGTTGTTGCCAAAGACGAGGCAAGTCAGCAGGGATTTCCAGAGGTAAGAGCTGTTCAGCTTCTGTAGCTGCAATGAAACACTGGTCAAACTTGGAAGCTTGAATATACTCTTTTACGGAGGTGGGACGTTTTGTGGAGAAAAGTTGGGTGACGGATTTCTTTACAGAGGTTTGAGAACGGACAAAAGTATTATAAGGGTTCAGAAAAGGAAGATCAGTAAGGGGAACCTTACTGTCATCAGGAAGGTACTCAAACTCATATAAGTACTCTAGACTAGAGGAAGATGCAGAAGAATTTCTACTGGTGGAAGAACGTGAAGGAACAAGTGAAGAAGTAGCAGAGGAGTGGGTGGTAAACAGACGATTCATGTTGATAATAAAAAGTCTGGGATTTTTCTTTTCTTTTTCTACGACAAAGTTTTTCCTTTTGCAAAATAGGACCTTTAACCAATTTTGATTAATAAAACTTTGTATACTAGGGAAGGTAAACCGAGATACACTGCCAACACATGGGCCAAAATCTCAAGGTACAAAATTCTTTTAACCAAAAATAGTCAGTGAAGTTTCTGATGTGGAGGATCCTGAGAAGGCAACCACAGAGCATACGCTTCAAGTTTTTTCTTTTAGAAAAGATTTGAAGTAGCATTGGAAAAGAATTTCCCAAAAGAGGGTTTAAGCTAAAATGGAAGACATGGCTCTGATACCACTATTACAGACACTAAGTGGGTACAAACACAAAGTAGAAAGGATCGCTAAGAGAGAGAATAGAAGACACAGGATTATAAGAAAACACACTGATATTATTGCTTATGATTCATCATGATCCTGCACCCCAAAATCACATTATTCCCACTTCTGCCCCTCAAATGCCTTCCAATGGCCCTACACCAACAAATTTGGAGGGTCGTATGCCCTGCAAAAAGGGGTGAAATATAGGGTCCTAGTCCTTTTTTTAAGGAATTTAGTGGGCTATTGACTTATTTGAAAAGGATCCTAAGGACTTTGAAATTGAAAATTGGAACTGGCCAGCATTTGCTCATGAAAATCTAGATGAAAATCCGGACGAAAGCCAAAGTGGGCCTGATGGCGGATCATGATGCCTATCAAGTTCCAGCAACCCAAGAGCCAAGAGGGAGAAAGAGCAGTTCATGCATTCCCATCTCACTTTTCCGGCAATTAGAATAGTATGATGATCCAAAACTAAGGAAAATCACAGGTCAAAATCAAATCATTACTCAGCTTTGTTATAGAGAACAAAAAGAGAAATGATTTTGACACTGCACTTTTAGCCAGTGGCACTCCATTTTGTGTCTTAATGAATGTGAGATTACAAAACAAAAAGTGGTGTGCCACTAGCTAAAAGTAGAGTGTCAAAATCACATCCCAAAAACAATGACGGCCAACTAAATATTATTATTAGTTTTAATAAAGTGATTAATTTTGGTACTCCACTTTTAGTAATCACACTCCAATATTTATCTTTTAGTGCTCAAAATACACATGGAAAGAACATTAAAAGACAAATATTGGAGAGTGGTTATCAAAAAATGAAGTACCAAAGTCATTGCTCTAGTTATTTTGAGAAACAACTACTCCATATAATTATGTCCCTTTGTAATTTTTCTACAAAATCATTGATAGCCCTAATTCTCCACTCCTCCCTAAAGAGCATCCGTACTGGACTAATCAAAATTGGATAATCAAAAGTTGTTGTATCACCTTTTGATTATCCATTTAAGGGGTTGCTAAGGTTAACAATGTAGAAGTCCACAATAATATAATTAAAATTGAATAATCAAAATTTGCCACATCACTTTTTCAAACTACCAAAACTAAAAACTATTAATATAGATAACTTTTATTTCAATAGTTTTCAAACTAATAAAAATTGCTTATTAGAAATACAAATTAATTTTTCCAAAATAATTGTTTGAAAATAAAAAATTTTCAAAAAAGAAAACAGTTTATGAAAAAAGAAATTGAAAAGTAAATTTTTTTTAAAGAAATTATTTTTAAAAATAATTTTTTGACAATATGGTTGAAAAAGAAAGAGATTGTGTGAAAATGGAGGAGAGATTAAGTTTTTGTGTAATGATAAGTGTACTTGATTGAAAAGAATGAGTTTACTAAATTTGATTATTAGCAAAAAGTTGATAATTTTGATTACCCAATGGCCAAAATTTGATTAGTTGTTAAGAGGTTGCTAAGTTTGGCAAAGTGAACCAAACCGATGGATACCCGAACTGTAACCGAAAAATTTCCCCGAATCATAACCAAAAAACTTCCCATGGGTATGGGGATGGTTGAGGCCTTAGATAACCGAACGGGTATCGGTTCGGGTATGGTTTAGCAGATCTCCGAACCGAACCGAGCCGAAATATATATGTATAAGAGTCTAGTGGTCAAAGTGCATATGTCCAAAAATTTAGGGACCAAATTGTTGCATGTGTTAAGGTTTAAGGGTCTGGAGTGGGATAACTCTTTATTTATAATTAGGGTTACAATTGACTGCTACACATTCATACCTCAAACAGTCAAACCCATCCCCTCCTAATCTCTTCTGCGTTGAAGACAACCCTTCGCGGCCTCACCGCCACTCATTGCTCATTGTTGTCGTCCCCTCTCTCTCTCTCTCTCTCTCTCTCTCTCTCTCAATCACACAGACATGAGACACCCCCATCCACCTTCTCCAATGTCGTCAAGCAAAATATTCAGTCGAACACACAGATCGAAGGCTCCGGAGATCGGCCGCTCCGGCAACGTTGAAACATACGTACTCCTCTCTCTCTCTCTCTCTCTCTCTGTTACTCTCTTTCTTCTCCCATCGATCAGAACCCACCCCAAGAACTTGAAATCGGACAAAAATTTTAGATTTGCCCACAATAATTGTCATTTGGTTAAGGTACCCGAATGGTTCGGGGATTACCTGAACTCCGAATGGTTCAATTATGGTTGCTCTCCCTGATTGGGTAACGGGGCGGATATAGGTAGGGGTTCGGTTTCGGGGATCGGATACAAGATTCTCCATATCCGCCCCGAATGTTCCGATTGCCATCCCTACCACTTTTTTGAACAAACATTACTAACCTTAGCAACATTTTAATTTTGATTAGTCCATTGTGGATGTTCCAAGGCCCCGAAATTTTGAAGGCCAGCCCTGGTTGCCTAAGGAGAACTGCTGATGCTCACGAATGGCAAATGGGATACTAAAGGAAAAAAAAAAAGACTTCATAATCTCACAATTTGATGGCATGATTAATCTGCAAATATCGATTACCATACTATTTGGAAAATGAAGAAAATATTCCATCTTATATAACCATCATAGTCCAAGTTACATTTGCACGAGTAGCCCTTTGTATCGAGGGGAGAAAGGAGTCTGGAATCTCACAGCTGCACCTCTCTTTTTTTTATATCAAGAATGCTGCACCTCGTGATCCAAAAGAGTGACCACCAAAGAATGAACAAATAGAAAAGCTTTCCCGTTCTACTCCAACTGGGAAAGGACATTTGGGGTGGGATCCAATGCTTACAAAATACAAGTTGACATTACCAAGGAGGGTCCTTCCGCAAAGAAGCACATTAGTTCTAAACAATAGGCTACGGTGATCTCAATGAATCCTGCCGCCTGAGAGGAATGCCTTCCTGTCCAAAACCATCCTCTTCATCAGTGTGCTTGGAGAGTCGCATGGATCCTGGAGACAAAGATAAACCTGCATGTTATTTTAAAATGGAATTCATCCTTAGGTTCAGAAAGCCAATGATATTTAGATTTAGGCTCAGTCTGTATCTCAAAATTGTAAATATAATAGAAAACTGGTCATTCACAGTTTCTCAAAACCCAGCATCACAAACTTGTGGCCAACATCTAAGAAACTCGGACACACTCCAAATACGTCTCAGCATGCCCAAGTCGCGCCAAATATGTGGCCTGATATATTTTTGATAGTCAGAGGGACACGTTGGGAACACTCTAGCATATTAGAATTCAACTTTCAAAAGTTGGGACAAGGTCAAAAGTACCATGACCAAATCTTGAATACTTATTCTTATTGTTGTTTTTATATCTTCACTGTTTTTATCACTAATTTTCAGCCCTGATTTTATATCTTCACTGTTTTTATATCTTGAATACTATCGTTTTAGTTTAACCTTTATAGAATCCTACCATTCATCTACTTTTCATAATCAAGGCGTCCCCAAGATCATCTGCATCCTAACTTTTTGGACCTGACATCCTGGTGTCCACGTTGGTTCAGGTCTGTATTCATGCTTCTTAGGATAGAATATACAAGAAAAGACAAACAAACCTACCATCAGCCATGTCCTTCGTTTTGTGAAGAAGGAAGGTTCCCGACAGGATTGTCACAAAGCCGCACATCTCTGTTACAATCTGAGTTGGATTCTGCCTGTCCCAGTCCTACATACACTCAAACTTGAAATCTCGCGCACAGATAAATGTATGTTGATAGCCATTGGATGAAAACTAGCAACGAAGTAGAAAATATATCAAGTTGCCAAGACAAAGTTCTTTCCAAACTTTCTTCCCTTAAGTTTTTCCTCCTAGCGTGTTAGCGTGTCCTAAAACCATTTCATACCCATCCAAGAAACGTTTTATGACATTCTTTCCATGTGACCTAACTAATAATTTGCATTAAGATACATAGCCAAGTCCATTCGTTAGGAAATAGGGCTAAATCAACCTCTGATCAGATATTCAACAGAAGAAAACTCACTCGTGCTAACCCTTAACGAATGATTCAGATTTTCCTACTTGCACCAATATTAGCACTATAAACATAGATTCTTGTTTCCGCCTCCCCAATGTTGCATATCTGCTATTTATAAATGGGTAAATTTCACTTACCTCCCCTGAGGTGTTTGACAATGACAAATACCTCCCCTCACGTTTCTAAAATCGCACTTACCTCCCTGTCAAACTTGTCGGCTAACAGACGTTAACAAAGCGCATGAATATATAGTTTTGCTCTTTTATTGATCTCCCCTGTGGTTACTTCATTTTATGTCTAATTTTTTGTGAAAACAAACTTAAAAGTTATATAATTTTTTGCATTCTTTTTAAAGATTTAAATTTCTAGTTTTAGATTCTTAGTTTTTGTTGCTTTATAAATTAAATTGAATTTTATTAGAACATCCTAGTCATAAATATCATTATCGGGAAAAAAATATGGGTAAATCACGTAGCCGTAAAGTCCTTTTCCGAAAAATAGGAGAGTAGGGGGAAAAAATATGGGTAAACCGGCCTCGATTAGCAACTAGATTCTTTATACCATTGAATTTTTAATACCATGAACCTTTAAGTCTTTTAATCACAAATTTGTCTTAGAAGATCCAAAAGTTCATAAAAAATTCGGTTTGAGAAAAAAGATGGTCTGGTAAAGAAACTATGTTAAGAGTTTTAGCCAAAATATATATCTTTTTACTCCAACCGATTTTTTTTGGAACTTTTGGATGACATATAACCTTAACTTAAAGCCATGTATTTTAGAAACTTTTGTTATTCTTGGCAAAAACAATAAAAATTTAAGCTTCATGAAAATGGAAAGAAACTGTAATTTCTTTGTAGTTATGCTAGAGCTAGGCAATGGACACGAAACACGAAAATGACACGACTCAAGAATACGAATTCTAAATGGGTTGGGGTCGGGTTGAACACACGAGACACGAAACTGACACGACCAACACGATTCCTTATCCGTGTCACCCATTAACACGACATGACCTGAACACGAACATATATATGTGTGTAGAAATAAGGGGAAAAAATAAAAAAAAGGGCTGGGCTCAGCGAAGAATTAAATCCAGGTCCTTGGCTCCTTTCCTAGTATTTCTAAACAAACAAACCATTATTCCACAAATTGACTTGTGCTATGGATTTGAAAAATTAGTATAAAGTATATGGTAGACCTGGGCAACGGACACGATAACACGACACGAACCGAACACAAAGGTAGCAGGTTAGGGTTGACCATTTCTGACACGAAATACGAAAATGACACGACTCAAGAACACAAATTCTAAATGGGTTGGGTTCAAGTTGGGTGGTTTGTGACACGAACCCGGTTGACCTAACACGGCCTATTACCCAAGTCTAAGTTATGCCTACATATGCATTTGTCTTCAAATAAATTCAAAGTTTTTCAATCTACGTAAAAAAATACATATACATGTATATTTAAAACCAAATGTATAAATCATCTAAAAGTTCGAACAACAAATCAGTTAGAGAAAAAAGATGTTTTGGCTAAAACTTTTAACATAAATTTTTTGGTATAAAGATGCAAGGTATAGGGTTGGGAAATAAAGTTTACTTTAATTTAAAGTCATATTTTTTAGAAATTTGTGTTATTCTATGCACACACAACAAAAACTTTTGAAGTTTCATGATAAAGGAAAGAAATTGTAACTCCTTTGTATTTATGTCTACACATGCATTTGACTTCAAAAAAACTCAAAAGTTGTTTCAAATTTCGTACAAGAAATATGGAAAGAAACTGTAATTCCTTTGTATTTATGCCTACATACGCATTTGACTACAAAAAATCAAAAGCTTTTTCAAGTTTTGTAAAAAAAAAAAAAAAAAAAAGCTTATACATGTATATTTAAAATCAAGGGCAAATTACAAATGCCTCCCCTAAGGTTTTTGACTACTACAGATTCCCCCCTCATGTTTCAAAAATTACACTATCCTCCCTTGTCAATGTTTTTCGACTATCGAAATGATTGGAAAGTGGTCAATGACATATTTACCCCTCTATATCAATCCCCACACATGTTGGTTGCTTGTAGAGCATTCTTCTTCTGCGCTGCTACCCCCACCGCACAAATTCACCGCTCGTAAAATGGTGCCGTTGTGACCCAAGTTGGTCCTTTTTGGTGCCCAATAAATGGGCATGATGATTGATAATTTTGTGGGGCCTATTTCGGGTCCAAAAAAATAATTCAAACTGCAATTTACTCTTAAAATAATTTTATATGGGTTCTTGTAAAAACTTATCTCAATCCGATATTCGTAAGGACTTTTTCACCATTCGCAGGGGCCTACGAATTTTGAAAAAGTCATTACCTATTGAAATGAGCTGATTTTTTTTTCCAGCAACCAATGGAAAGTATTTTAAAACTAATGAGCAATTTGAATCATTTTTGCGAAACCCGAAATGGGTCCCATAAAAATAATCAATCAGTAATCTAAAAACAATTGCACAATCATAGATAAACGATTTATACGATAAAAAAATAAATTTAAGGATTTATTGATAATTTGTGGGGCCCATTTTGGGTCCCAAAAAATTGATTCAAACTGCAAGTTATTCTTAAAATATGTTTTTATAGTTTCTAAAAAATTAGCTCAATCCGATATTCGTAAGGGTTTTTTCAACATTCGTACTTGCGATTTGAATCATTTTTTTGAGACTAATGAGCCCCACAAAATCATCAATCATCATGCCCCACATGGGATCTCCCTCCACTTGGTTTAAGGCAATTTGGTCTCATAATTGTTACTTATACTCATAATGTTCATAGACACAACAGCTCTTTAACGGCTAGGAGGTTTGTGATGTACGGTGTAAACCACATGGGAGGACAGTGTAATTTCTGAAACGTGAGGGGGGAATTTGTAGTAGTCCGAAACCTCAAGGGAGGTTTTGGTAATTTGCCCCAAAATCAATGTATATATCTGTTTAATTTTGAAGACACGCGTGCATGTGAGATATGTATAATAACTTGATCTCTTTTAAATAGTTCTAATTAGGAACATGAATGTCTTTTATATTGAGTCTAGAAGGGCATTCATGTCATACCATCATTCTAAAGTGGTAAAATTGGTAATGATATGGATTTAGTAGCTGATGTAAGCAATTTCTGTTACCTAGTACCAGTCTTCCAACAGCAAGGGGGAATCCACAGCCGACAACTAATGCAGAGGGGAGGTAAGTGCAATTTAAAAAACATGAGGGGAGATGTCTGTTCTTTTCAAAAACCTCAGGGAGGTAAGTGAAATTTACCCATAATTAAAAAGAAACAGAACCTTCACATCTAGTCTGGCTTATAAAGGCTGCCCTCCTTGAACATTGGGAGAGGAGCTCTGGTAACATATGTTTACCACATGATGGATGAGAGATTCATGGATACAGCAGAAATGGCATGCCATTGCTATACTTTAAATTTTAAACTGCCCAAGTATCCCATCACATAAACTGTAAAAAAAAAAAAAACCCAAAAACCCCAGAGCAGTTTTATGCGACAGAATCTTGTTTTTATTTTTTCCTTTTCCCAGTTCAGCAGAAGGCATGTACCCAAAGTCCATGGTTTTCCTCTATGACAAATGCTTCACATGATCTTATCCTCTAGGACTTCTCCATTTACGTAAATGAATCCTAGTCTTTTTAGACATTCAGTAAAGTCAACAAGATGCCTATTGCACCCACTACTTTCGAGAGTTGATTCATTTGATGATGTTTTGAAAGGGAACAGCAAGGCAATTCATATTATCTTCCATTTCAAGCAGAGATACAGGGTGTGTTGAAATGTCGTGAACTACCGGGGCATGGCCAAAACCGTATGGGAAACACCACATGGCATGTCCAACAACAGTAGAACTCAACTAGTCCCCAATACACATGGCGTGTCCATTAAATTTAATTTATTATTTAGGGGGATATGGCAGGGACATGGAAGGGACACATAGAGAGACATTATATGGGTTAAATATTTAATTTTTAGATTTGGGGGTAAATGTGTATTATTTCAAATATTTGGTGTCAAAAGTGTAATATGATATGTATATGATGTATACATGATGCTTGTTTACATATATTGATGCTTCATGATACTACAACATATAACTATGTCTCCACTGGTATAAAACAAATACTATTTACTTTTGTGTGTCCCTATTTTTTAGAATTCCCTTGTCCCATGTCCGTGCTCCATAGTTCAACAACAAAATCATTGCGACAACCATGTCACGCGTGTGCACAAGAGAGAGAGAGAG
>BPLS01000142.1:355812-371564 GCA_019656275.1 Rhododendron kiyosumense
AAGGCAAGATAAACAGTCATTAGGCAGACAACAACTGTAGGGGGCCAAAAAACGAAAACATGAAAGAAGTAGAATTTGACACCTTGTTCAAGTAATTCAACTGGGTAATTATGCAAGTAAGCACTACAAGAGTAAAAGCCCATGTTTGGGGATATATCAGCTGGTTCATTCCTGATAACGTTAGCTTTAAGGCAATTCCTAGTGCTTTGACACTCATGACCTGTCACAGAATAACCCCTTAGAATAAACTCATGCACAGGGAGGTTAAACAGGAAAGAGAGAGAGAAGTCTCCAACAATGAACGAAATGCATACCGATAAAGAACCAACTAAAGAACAAACTCCAATATAGAACATAATATGCGTCTGGCCATATTGAGGAATATAGTGAAATATAAGCAGGAAGACAGCTGTTAGCACCACGGCTGCATACAAGAGAAAACCTGCCCACAAGAACGTTGTTATTTGAAATTTTGAATACTTTGCTACACGAAAAAGTAGATAAACAAACATCAGAAAACGTAAGCATCAAAAACGAATGAAACAGGTAAAGAGCAAGGCAAAGAGAGAACATTGAGCAAAAAGACCAACAGAAAAAGTTTACCCGGCTCTGTAGCAAGGTCCCACACTTCTTTCACGGATTCAATCTCCCGTTCTTGAGGAGCATGCAGAACAATCGTAGTAGAACCCACAACACACAGAGCACAACCAAGAATCCCAAAAATATGTAACTTCTCCTTTAAAATGATATGTGCAAGAACAGCACTGCAATATAACATGTAGGTTAGCCATCAAACCAATCCAGATAAGTTCAAAATATTGCTTAAGCTCCCGCCATGCCTGATAATAATGCTGAGTGCACCAAGAGGAGTAACCAGAATAGCTGGTGCAAATGCATAAGCCGCAAAATTAGCAATTTCTCCACCAATCACTGCTACGCAAAGTTCACTCGTCAGACTCCTTTAACTGTTTTAGGCAACAAGTAATGTGGCAGGTAATAAGGAAATACAATTACATGTCACAGAAATCTCATAGTCTCATATAGTCACGGTTCTTTCCTGCAGAAAAAGGGTTTACATAATTTCCTTATATTTAAGAATTCAGTGGAAGAATTCAAAACAGGAAACACAAACAAAAGTTATCATCTGGTTCCTCCAGGGAGAACAAGAGTAGAGCCTGTTGTTCTATCATTTGGCAAATATAAAGACATGCTCTCTATGCACACTGATGAAAAGCACAAATTTAGGTAGATTAAGAATTGATGGGGTTCTGCTCCTCGTTTTATATGTGAAGAATTTGTTTTTTTTTTTGATAAATAAATAGTTATATTAAGAAGAAGGCATAAAGGGAATGCCGCCCGAATACAAAAGAAGGCCACAAGACAAAAAGGCCCTATACAATGCTGAGAGAATAATAAAGCTCAAACCAATCTAAAAATTGGTCAAGGGATGGAAAACAGTCCCCTACTCCATCACTTATTGAGTATTCAATTTTCTTTTTAATAAGCCTACTCCATCACTTATCAAACAAGATAATATTACCTACAGATGGAAGAACCTACTACTGTCAATGGTCAATTTGCTATACAAAATTTCATGGTACTGATTGAAACCATATCATTCATTTCAAATACACAACCAATCTTTCTTTCTTTTTTTCTGTTTTTTCAATTGTATCCACTCATCTAAAATTCGTAAGGATCTAAACACACAATTTTTAATTCGTAAAACTCTGTAATAACTCTGCCAGCACTTGCCTTCAGGTAACCCTACTTCTGGATTTTGTTTCCCCTACCCGCCATAGTTGCCAAAGTGCACTACGCTTGGAGAAAAGCAAGTTTATGGTGTTATTCGTTTATATTGTCATCAGGTGAGGAGACTCCTAAAAGCTTGGAAGGCATGTCTCGTGTCTGATGTGGTACATTTGGAGAGCATAACCCGCGTTTATTCTTGAAAAGTGGGTGACATGTGTAGGTGACCTTATGATATGCTTTCACTTATAACACAGAACTTCAAATTACAACCTTTAGCAGAAATCATATCATCAGTGACTTAATTGCTACCAAACGCAAACAAAAATGCCACTACAAGAGAGAGAGAGAGAGAGAGAGAGAGAGAGAGAGAAGTAACTTGGTACAAATCATTGAACACTCAACCCAAGTCACCCATCACTGCAGAAAGAATATACATTGTGGCAGTAAAAGAGAGGTTTATTTCGCCTCTAATAGATCTCTTGCATGTTGAAAGATGGCCTTCCTTGGCTCACACAATGTATAAAACAGCATCTTTTCTGTATAGTATAGTTAACGCGTGCGGAATGGGGATCCACTACTTCCCCAATTTAAACAAAATGGAACTATGGCTTATGAGATCGACTGGTGGAGAATCTGAAATCCATTCCTTGAAGAACTATCTCCATACGTGAATCAAAGTGTTTACTTCCAAGCCTTGATAGCGAAGTTGAAATCCCCGGCTGGGAAAGACTGAATGACAAAAGGGGGCTCATTTTTGAGTTTTAGGGATGTAAAGGTGGCAAACTAACATCTAAAATCCATCAATCCAAGTTCCCAAGGCTCATAGGCCTAAAAACACCGTACGACTGACTAACAAAGCTTGAACGTTTAAGGGCAGACTGATTAAGATCACACGATCAGGTTGTACTTGTGAGAAGCTTGTGCTGGGTATGTATCTGAGAAGATGATTGTTGCCAGCAAGAAGCAGACAATTTCTTTTGAACCAAGCATGAGAACTTGTTTTTGCTCTTCCATTTTGTAAAAATAAACAAAGCATATACTCCCTCCGTCCCTTTTTAATTGTCCTGCTTCGTAAATCCAACTTATTAGAAAGACATCATCATTATACCTTTCACATCAACTTTTTCCTTCACTTTTCCTACTTACCCATCATCATTACACTTTTACTCACTAACTTTTCAAAATGGAATCTACTTTTAGGGACAAAATAGACAATGCACCAACTTTTACCCACTAACTTTACAAAACGGACACTTATTAAGGGATAGCCCAGAATGAAATACTGGACTCTAAATAAGGGACGGAGGGAGTAACTCATTAGCTAATATCCCTCAAACCCAACTATTCAAGTTTTCGGATTTCGGTTCAAACGTAGATAGACAACAACACCCCCTACTAACTTTCCCATTTATATGAAGAAACCAAACGCAAAACAAAAGTTATACCCCACTTTAAACAGGAATATGATGTAGTCTTTAGTGAGTCGTGACTCTTTACATGCTTAAGTAGATTTGAACTTGGCAAGTCAAATTCCTCAAATACTTCAGCGTTCTCAACCAACCCGCTTGCAGATGATTCGACAATGTTATGAATACATATATCTCTATTTTAGCTGGACTCAGTCCAACTAAGGAATCATCTTCTAAACTGACCACTATCTAACCTTTTGGAATGAAATATTATGAGAGGTCAACAAAGAAGTTGACCTTAAATCATCCGATGAGGATACTGCAATATCCACCACATCTCCATCTTTACCTCTATTTTTTGGCTTTCCTCTTTCATGCAAGGCTTCACCTTTTACTGCTAATTTTTTTTCTAATGCCCAACAAACCATCTCAATCGGTCAGAAGTCATAATCCAACAGTAAAAAAAAAATTCCACACCCCGTAAACGCATGAAGGTAGTAAAGTCACAATCCTTTCAATTTTCTACTAAAAATATAATTACACATTGACTTAGAAAAAATATCTACCAACTTGCACTGCTAGTTCTTGCATGACAACTACACTAAGATTCTAGATGCATATACATACACATGAAACCATACTTAATGAGAAAGTGGAGGAAATCATGAACACCATGTCAATGGATGATAATGGAGAAAGTCATCAAAACTAGAATCCACCGAAAATTCAACATTAATCAGTAGATCATCAAACAAACACAGACCCATTCGTCAACCAAATAGAACAGACATGCAAGAGTTACACAGAACTCACTGGATTATTCAGTAAACAATACAAAACTCACTTGTTATCATGCCCACCCACCATAGTGGCTCATACAAATACGAGTAACCTCCAACACCTGTCAAAATTGTAAATGGAAATTTTCCAATGAGAAAACTACTCACAAATAACTTGGAAAATATTAGTCTATCTCTGGTTGATAATCTATGTAGTCTTGGCGGAAAGGAAAAATGAGATGATTGAATGACTCCATAGGCAGCGTGCCAGACTAAGCCCAACTATGAATTTGGTGGTAGATGTAGAACCCACTCTAGCAATCATACAAAACTGTGTGAGAAACAAACAATCATGCATACCACCAAATGCATGGTGCATCACACATTCTAGACCAGAGAAACAAAGCATAGGGGCCGGCATGCCTTGTAACTTGAAGGGGCGAAATCATATTCTTGACGGGATTTGTGTGTGTTGGGCAGGAGGGACTTCATGGGGCCTTTCTGCCTGCACTCTCCCTTTGCAGCTGCCAACACGTAGAGACGAAAAACTTCCCCTCCATGCTTGTTCTTATATTTGATTCAATAGTGCAATCAAAAGAGGACGAGAAAGACTTACGTTAATGGCATCTGTACATTAACAACCTATGGGTGATTAAGTAAAATTGGGCAGCATGTAAAGGGAAGTAAATTCGGCAACAAAAGTGTTTCAAAATTCAAATGATCTGCTGCTCAATTAATTAGTAAACACAATTAAACAATGAACCTTAAACCGTAATCAGATGTATCCAGATGAGATGGTTACATTACATGAAATTTTACAGGATACGTGCGAATTGGGCCTGTCATTGATTGTGAAATTTCGCATAAAGTGGATCTCTTCGGGTCACCTCTGTCATTGGATTTGATCAAGTATAATACACTTGATATGCACTTAAAGTTAAGTTCAATCATTAAATTAAAGGCCTAATAACCAGAAACCTAAAGTTCCGAATGATTTTACATATGACGGTTCCAGTCACGGTTAAGTCTTACGAAAATCCCCAGGTGCAAAATTACTTGGTTGCACTACCCAAACAAAACACATAGACTACTTAAATCGAGGAACGCAATCGCTACCTTGTAGTATCAAGTATCCATCACGTCAATTACGCTCCTTGGCATAAAATGAAACGAAAAGAAAAGAAATCTGAAGTCAAAAAAGAGTCACCGCCGTACCTGCCCTAATTCCGGATGCAGCGGCTTTCTTCAATCCCTTTTTCTTAACGATGAAGCTAGCCCCGATGAAGAAGCTCGACGAAAGTGCCAACACCAAGCCCTTGATATTGTCAGAGGACATGCCCTTGTAGGAGTCCCTCCAACTGTGAGAACCCTCCATCGCCATAAAAAATAAAAAATAAAAACCTAGTTTTCACAAGTCATTTTACACAACTACTACTACTACTTTACTTCCAAGTTGACGGAGAAATCGAGATTGACGATGACTGTGTTTATATATCTATCTACATATATGTGTACATAGATATGTATCTATACGTGTATACATAGGTATATTTGGTTGTTGTGGAAGACAGAGAGGGTGGGGGAGTGAAGATCTGACGGCGGTTATGGGCAGGAGAGAGAGAGAGAGAGAGAGAGAGAAAGAGATATGGTGGTTTGCACAGCTGGAAGTGTTATTAATTTGTTGCTTTGGATCGTAGGGGAGAAACAGAGGGAGAGCGCCGAAGGAGGACAGATGTGGAGTCCAAACACAATAACTTACACAATTTTTCACACACATATGAGACTTACCCATGGTAGAGTGTGGTAGAGTGTGTACGGCCCACATGTATGTGATAGTAGAATGTGTAGGGCTTATATGTGCGTAAGAGATTGTGTTTGAATTATTGTGTAAATATCATTTTTGTTGTCGAAATATAGTGGATTACTTTTTTAAAAGATATTGCCTTGTTCATTTCGCGATTCAAAAAGAATTTTTCAAAAAATTCTCCCTAGATTCCCCCAACTTTCCACATTTTTCTCTCTATCTCTCCACTCATTACTCCTACTATTTTTCAAAAACACTTTTCAAATTACAATCCAAACAAAGCAGAAATTACGAAACTATTCAATTTTTTTCAAACATATTTAAAGGTAGTATTAAATGCGTGGCAAAGCTACTTTTCTCTGTATAATTTCAATTTCATCGGATGTTCCAAATGAACTACATATTGCAGCATAAATAGAAATACTATTATTGGATGTTTCCAAATGAACTAAACATATTTCGGCCTAAATAGAAATACTATTATTGGATATGCGTGGCAAAGAATCACATAAGCACATAATCCTTTTCTGAAATGAGTTAGGCATATTGGATATGCATTAGTGCAATAGGGTTTTCTTATCGCTTCGTCTACCTCTGGTACTTCCTCTGTGATCTCTCTCCCTCCTTCTGCAATTCTCTCACTGTTCACCGACGATGAATCCCTCACTGTTCACCAACCACCATTGCCATTTTATGGCTCTCTCATCGGCGATCTACCTCACAATTGCTTTGCAATCACTCTCTCTAATGAGCTCTTAAACGAGTTTTTGCTGAATTTTAAAAAAAATATTGAAATGTAACTTTCTCAAACATATTTTTAAAATAGTGTTAAACGTGTACCGACCCTGATTTTTTGTAAATAAAAATTTCGTTAAATATTTGAATTTTTTTTAATTACTTGAATTTCTTTTAAAAGTCCTTTTTAATTCCTAATGATCCGTCATAATTAGATTTTAATGCTTTAAAATTATATTTCTTGGCTAGAAGTCCTACATGGTAAGTAGAGTTGGAGGAACCGAACTACCAATTCACCTAGTTACAATTCTCTAACCCTAGATGAACCTTTTTGACCATATTTAAGCCTTATAAACCCCTCCAACCCTAGTTGAACCTTTTAGACCTAAGGAAATTAATTACTCACTTTATGTCTAGTCTTTTCAAGCCTTACTTACCATTATTACTCATTTGTCCATTGGACAATAATTACTAGGGAAAATTTTATTTCTTGGATAATAGGAATTAGTCTTACCAATGAAAGCCTTGACTTGATAAGACAAGTCATATAAGAATCTTGGACCAAAAAAAGCCATTAGTTTGCTTCCAAAAGAAGTAAACCTAGTCACATCAATATTTCTTACTACCATTTTCCTTTAACCATTGGTTAATAAAAGTTAGAGAAATTTTTACCCCTTGGATAATAGCAACTAGACTTGCCATTTTGTATTTATATTTGACAAGACAAGTTATATAGGAATCTTGAACCATAGGAAGCCCTTACCTTGCTTCCAAAAGAAGTAAGCCTAGTCATATCAACCTTACTTTCCTCTTTGCCCATTGGATAACAAATGTTAGGAAAATTTTTATTCCTTGGTTAATGGAGACTAAACTTGTCAAAGTGTATATACAACTTGACAAGACAAGTCATACCAAAAGAAGTCATCTTTTTGCTTCCAAAAGAAGCAACCTAAGCCTTGTCACTCATCACCTCCCATCCGGTGAGGGATCCCTCATTTTATTAAAATGCGAGACTCCCCTTTCCGATTGAATTTCGATGATCTGAGCCGCTCAAAATGATTAGAACGTGATTTTAAGGATCCTCGCGAGAAATCAGCAAAAAAAATGACCTGGAAGGGCTTCATCCGAGCAGATTTCATTGAACGGTTCAAAATAAACTGCTCAGATTAAGCCCTTTCCGGTCATTTTTTTTGCTGATTTCTCGCGGGGACCCTTAAAATCATGTTCTGCACACATTGAACGGTTTGGATTTTCAAAATTTGATCGGGAAATGAAAGTCCCTCATTTTGTTAAAATGAGGGATCTCTCACTTGAAAATTCCAATATATGTATATATATATATATATATATATAAGTGGTACATAGTACACAGTGTAACGCCCCGAATTTTTGGGTACGTTAAATAAAACATTTTATTATAAAAACGAAGCGAGTCCAGCTCATTATTACATCATAAACCTTACAAAAGTATTTTTATTCAAATAACAGAGGGATCTAGGGTTCCTAACTACAGTTATTCTTGCTTCTCCATTCTAGCCAGCTCCTCGGCTCCGAACGCCTCCAAGGTGAATAGTTCGCCCTGTTCATTTATCAAATCTGACATATTATACCAGCGTCGCCACCCATATAATATGTCAGGGTCACCACAAGGCAACACCACGAGCTACGAAGGCTCAGTAGTAAAATCCTACTTACTAATCCTTAACTTATGAACCAATATCATAATAAAACATCGATTTCCACATGATACGTATATAAGCAGTAACAAAAGGCAAAAGCAATATTATATCCACATTCATTTCGTAATTATCGTCGGTGTCCAAGATGCTCGAAGTTCTTCCTACGTAACCCATCATAGGCCGTGTTGTTATTACTACCTTTCTTTTCCAAAGTCTCCTTTTTAACTCACCCAATCTCGGTTCCGCCGCGCCGAGTTCCCGTTGGCACACAAAACTTGCATTGGCTCCTCTCCACGGATAACCAAGCCATATTACCAACAAGGCTACCACGTCCGGCCCGATTGGCAATCTTCACAAAGGGCTACCAAGTCCGGCCACATTACGAGTTTTCATTCACACAACGGGCTACCAAGTCCGGCCACGTTGCGGTTTTCACAATCCACACGATGGGCTACCAAGTCCGGCCACATCGCGGTTTCAAAACACATCTCTCTTGTTAAACACACCCTAGGTGCCATGTTTCTAACTTCCTCGGTTTTCGTGTCACGTTCTCATGCAAGACTCCACGTGTGAGACTTTTCATACAATCATGCATTCAATCAAAGCCTTGAAATAGTACAACAAGATCATCTAAGCTACATAGCATGCTTGAATCAAAACAACACACATCATGCATTTCCAACTTTTTATTTACGATCAAAGTAACTTCCAATCAACATGCGATTTATACAATACATAGAATTAGAGTGAAAAACTACTTTATACCTGGAAAAGTAGGTAAGGATAACTACCTTGATCCGAAACTAGTCAGGGCCGAATAAGCTAGTTGGAAAAATTTCTACGGGTGGTGAATCTGGACCGAACTTCGGACAGCAATAACTCGGTCAATCTTTGGCCGAATATTATCGTTCTTGGGTCGAAATCGAAGCTCTTGAAGTGCTCTACAACTTCCGTGAAGGAAGTTAATCCTAGAAACGACTTTAGTTTGGAGAAAAATGGGGGTAAAGCAAAAGACAGTAAGCTGTCTGGAATTTGGAATCCGAAATTTTACTGAACTTCGGATGCCAATATCTTGGTCATTTCTTAACCGATTGGGGTGGTTCTTGGGTCTAACTTCAAGGTTTCGAAGTTCTCTACAACTTTCCCGAAGGAAGTTAGTTCTAAAAACTACTCTAAACAGGGGAAAACTGGGGATTTTCGAAGGGACAGTAGGCTGCCCAGAAATGGTTTTTAGAGAGAAGAAAGAGCAAATGCTTGAGGTGTGAGTTTTGAAGCTTGGAATGGCTTCTATTTATAGGCAAAGCCTTGGCCCTCTCCTCTCTCTCTCTCTAAGTCTCACCTTGACACTTGGCATGAATCTTGGAAGATCAAAAGCAAATCCCTAGGCTTGCATGGCTAGGATTTGATCTTGGAACTAATTTGTGGTGGAGATGAGATTGGTACAAGATCCAAAGGTCTAACAATTGCAAGGTTTACAAAAGAGTACAATGGAGTTAAGATTTTTGGTTGGGAGAATAACAACCAAGGATATGAAGAATAATGGAAGATCATGGTGGTACAATCCAAATCTTTCCTTCCTTCTTCCTTCCTTCCTCTCTCTCTCTCTCTCTCTCTCTCTCTCCGGCCTCTCTCTCCTCTCCCTCTCTCTCTCTCTCTCAAGTACATATATATATATATATATATGCATGAATAAATGTTCAAGTAACAAATAAAAAAGTAGTACTTTTAGTACTAAAGATCAATATAGACTTTTAAGGCCTAGGATTTTCTATTTAAACACATGTATACAATACTTAATTAAATAACTTTCAAGTACTAATATATATATACACATATGTACTTATGTATCAAGGAAGAATCAAAACCCTAACATAACATAAATAAGGGTACTTTGGGAAATCTTGGTATTAAGTACTTTTATATTAAAATAATCGGTACTTTGGCACATGGGGTTAAAAGAAAAGACTAAATTAATCCATCCATGTACTAGGTGAAAGATTTAACCTTTTACCCAATGGATAATAACCACCCTAACTTTTATTATCCAATGGATAATAGTTGCTAGGGAGATTATATAATAAAATAATCCAAAAAGGTACTTTAAAGTAATCAAAAAGTTACTTTTTAATATTCTTAGTACTTTAACCAAAAATATATTTAATATAAACAAATGGGGTTCTATTATCCAATGGATAATAATTTCCCTAATATTTATTGTCTAATGGACCAAGATTAAAACCAAAATAATTAAAAGAAAAAGAATAATCAATTATTTTTCTAGGGTTCAAAAGGTTAAGGGGGACAAAACGGTCCATTTGCGGTTAGATAAAAGTAACTAGGTGGCTTCCTAGTTCGATTACTCCAACCGGATAGTCAAAAGCTAGTTAGGCTAGCTAAGTGGGCTAAAGCGCAAAGAAATCAAATTTGAAGGCCAAAAACGTAATTATGACAAATTATAGAAATTTAAAGGTAAATTCAAGTACTAAAAATAAAATTCAAATATTTAATGAAATTTTTAACGACCGAAAATCAGGGTCGTTACACAGAGAGAGAGAGAGAGAGAGAGAGAGAGAGAGAGAGAGCCAAATGGGAGAGAGAGGGAGGAGTGAAGTGTGTGCTAGTGTTTTGGGTACTTACACAAGCTAACTTTTTAACCACATTCACACTCAACCAAAGTACTACATGACAACCCATTCCTAGACTATTTCAAGCACATTACCTAGCCTTTAATCATCCTAGAAATTGACTACAACCTAGCCTAGGATTGACTACACATGGGAAGACTACTCTCTAACCTAGATATCATTTTATCCTTTCTTGCAAGCAAGCTTTCTTAGGACAAGACAAGGCCATACCTATCATAATTACTCATTTACCCATTGGACAACAATTGCTAAGGAAAATTTAATTCCTTGGGTAATAGCCAAGACTTTTGCTATAAATAGCACCCCATCCTTGCCATTTAATTCACACCTTCCAACCTTTCAACTTCTCTCTCTAGAAATCTTTGTGTGCTTACTTTGTTCTTGAATTGTTCTTGAACTTCTTCCTAAGTTCTTCAAGAACTCATCATAAGCCGCCACCAAACCACCACTCGACCACCCTTTCAATCCAAAAGTTTTAGTAGTATTAGTCAAGATTTAGTTTCGAGAGAAACATTTCTCTTTCAAAACTACCAGAAGCTCACCGTAGGAAGTTACTCTGCCTAATCGTCAACTCATTTTCCGTAGCCACCCCACCACTAAGAAGAACGGTAGAATTTTCTTAACCTCTATCTCTAAGTATATGTAGAATACCTCTACTTACTACTCTAAGTATACGTAGGATTTTCTACTCTCTACTCTAAGTATAAATTTTGATATTGTTGTATAATTTGAAAAGTATGAAGAAAGATAGCTAGTATACTTATTTTTTATTTTTTTTATCGGCAAAAGATGAAATTTTATTAAAAACGGGGAAGCGGAAAGGGAATCCAACAAAAAGTTGGAAAATACACCTTAAGAGCAAAGCCCAAACACCAAAGGTCTACAAGGGTCCAACAACAATTAAACAAGATAGCGCAACCCAAACCCAAATAAAATAGACGAAGCCCAAAAACACCTAAACCGGGTCCAACCAAGGACCGGCCCACCCAAACCAACACCCAAAACCCTAAACGCTATAGACTCCACCGCTGCACAAACCACCAGAAAATCAGCCTCGCCGTTAAGCCAAGCCAGCCCCTCCGAGATGTAGGGACTGGCATCGAAAATCGGCCTACGACAGTGAAGAACCCAGCATTCAAGGCAAGGGAGCACACCACCACCAAACAACCTACCCCAAACAAACCCAAGCAACTCTAGTGAAACCAAACAGCAGGAACAGTCGAAAGGACAAAATGCCAGCCCCACGCCCGGAGGAGAACTCGGAATGGCCGCCGATCGGACTTCGGCACACAAAACGACCTGAGCTAACCACCATGGGGGCCACAACCACCTCACCACCTACGAACTGAAAACCACCACCGATCAACACCGCACCTTTACTAATCGTTTGAAATAGAACCTGCAAAACAGAGATTAGAAAAAATAAACCTAACAGAGACACAAACCCACCACCGTATCACCGCCCTTTGCCTACACACACCAGATCCGAACCAACAGCCACCAAGCCAGGCCACCAAACAATCAAATGAGGCACCCACGTCGCTAGGCATTCCAGCAGAACCAAGGGACCGCCAGTGGAGGCGAAACACCACACCCTCCCACGCCGGGAAGGGCGGAACCCCAAAGAGATCGGAGGAGAGGAAAAGAGGCGCGATTCGGAAGAGGAGAGGATAGGAGAGAGAGAGAGAGAGAGAGATAGAGGGGGAAGAGAGGAAATCGGACCTGGGGGTGGAGGGAAGGGGGGCACCTCCCCCCCAAGTAGGCAGCGGCGGCCGAGGAAAAAGAATGAGAGGAGGGGTTTCAAAATCGCTAGTATACTTATTTTACGAAAGGATATATAAGCATGTTGAATAATCGACTTTTTACTCAAATAAACATATGTTTTGAACTTCCCACAAAAGAAGAAAGAACGGATTTTAAAAGATAAGAAATTATTGTTTGATTAGAAAGTATTCGTACTTTGATCTTAAAGATGATTATGAGAATGTATATGATCACTTGCATTACTTGTGGTTGTTGATAAAGTATAAGTGGTTTCCACTCCAACGGCATCCATACATGTGGCGTTATGCTTTAAGTTGAGATTTGAGCATGATAGATAATATAGAGTTGGATGATCTTGCTAGTTTAGTTTCAAGATTATAATGAATGAATTATGATTTTTTAAGTGAAAAGTCTTATCGCAAAGTCTATGCATGAGAACGAGACACAGTAATCGAAAAAGTTAGAAACATGACATCTAAGGTGTGTTAAAGATAATTTTTGAAACCACAATGGGGCCGGACTTGGCAGCGCATTGTGTGGTGTGTGTGTTTGTGTGCAAGTGTGTGAAAACATTTTTGAAAAACCAAATGAGAACCCAGACCAGTGGAATCATTGTGGGGATACTCAGGAACCCGGAGCGGTGGAACCGAGGGATAAATTTTGGTTTGGTTATCTGTGGAGATGAGCCAATGCAATTGTTTTAATGATTTTCAAAAACCCAAATGGGAACTTGGACCGGCGGAACCATTGTGGGATACTCAGGAACCCGGAGCAGTAGAACCGAGGGTTTCGAATTGTGAATTGGTTATCCGTGGAGAGGAGCAAATGCCAAATTCAATGTTTTGTGTGCCAATGGGAACCTGGTGCGGCAGAACCATTGTGAGGATACTCGGGAGACCGGAACGGCGGAACCGAGATTGGGTGTGTTAAATGCTTTTGGAAATATTGAATTAGTATATGAAAAATGGTGACACGGTCTACGATGAGTCGCGTAAGAGAAACTCAGATATCACAAACACCAACGTTAGATTAAGGAATGTGAATGTGTCATTGTTAACTGTTTGATAGATATGCATGTACTATGTGGAAATAGTTATGATCTATTGTTTGTAAATTAAGGGTTAGTGGGTATAGAATTATTCTACTGAGCTTTTGTAACTCATGGTATTGCCTTTGATGACCCTGACATATTATATTGGTGGCGACACTGGTATATTGTGTCAGACTTTATAGATGATCAAGGTGAGCTGTACATCTTGGAGGCCTTTGGAGCTGAAGAGCTGGCTCGGATGCAGGAGCAGGCGGAGCTGTAGTTAGGAACCCTAGTTTCCCTCCTTTGTGTAATGAAAGTACTCTTACGGGAGTTATGATATAATAATGAGATAGACTTTATTTAGATTTTCAATAAAAATTATCTATTTAATGTTCCCAAAATTCAGGGCGTTACAAAACACTTGTTCTATATGCGTGACACATAGTGGAAAATCATTTTAATTTTCTTTTGTGGCAAAACATCCATGTAAGCAAATAACATATATTGGAAACGCGTTTTGCATGTTTGATATGCGTAAGGACTTTTTCAAACCGCATACCAGACAAGCGTTTTGTCTACCTCTCTCCCTCCCTCTACAATCTCTCTTTCCCTCCCTTCCTTCTGCGATTCAACTCGCCGCTGACGACCTTAACTGTATACCGACTACCGTCGTTCTCTCACTCTCTCCCTGTCGTTCTCTATCTCTCTCTAATATCTCCCTCTCTTTGTATGCATATTTGGCATGCATATGTATGTATGTGTAGTTATGTAATTGTATGTGTATTTATGTAACGGCATATATATGTGCAAATGCATGATACTTATGTGTATATGTATTTCTGTATTCGTGTAACTGTACATTTTTGTTTGTATTTTACGTCTTTTATGTATAATAATGTGCCTAATTTTTGAAATCCATTTATTGGATTCATAAATAAATAATAGCATAAACCCAAGCATTATATATGAACCCAAGCTATGCACAACCAATGAAAGAACAAATGAAATGAAAAAGATACTAGATGTAACCGCTATTGGGAAACTGAATCCTCAAGACCCAGTAATGACGCGTACAAATTAGACAACAAAAATTGTAAAAACCTTACAAGGCGGAATTAGGGTTTTACCACAACTCCCACGTCCCGAATAGTGGTTGAACTTGTTATAGCACATCTTGCTGTATGCCACGAATATTGTTCGACTGTACCTTACGATCTTTTGCCATATTCCCTTATACCTCGAATCACGTACCCGTTTGTAGAAACCCTACGTGATTGTTTGTTCTCTCTCACAGCCCACTTTTCTGATCTCTCAAAAACATATCATCGACCTAGAGAACGAAGCAGTATATTTATAGATGTAGGGCATGGACCTAAGGAGAAATAAATCTAGGCTCCTTGTGTAAATAAGAAATCTTAATCCCACCAAGATTCTATTTCTTATCACATAAATTACAATTCGCCCCACTACAGAATTGTAATTGCACTCCTGTCTTTATCTCAATTATATATCGAGCTCCATGTTATTAAATACTTATTAATCTCCCCATGTTAAGATCACAAATACCCGTTGATTAAAATAGATTACTAACATTCTCCCACTTAATCAACATCTTATACTTTAACCAATTCTGATTTTTAGTAAATAAAAAAATCTCGTTAAATATTTGAAAATCCTTATTTAAACCCTAGATTGCCTAATAAAATTTCCTTTTAACTTTAATAATCCGTCATAATTAGATTTGAAACTTATAAAATTATATCTTTTTGCATCGAACAATCTAGTCTTTTTCTAAAGACGAATGTTCTTGTAGAAGTACTTGTATATTTTCCTAGTAAGTAAAATAAAATCTTAAAGTTGTATTTCTTGGCTAGAAATCCTACTTGGAAAGTAGAACTAGCTTCCAACCGATTAGTTAGAGAAATCTAATTACCATTTTACCTAGTTACATTTTCCTAACCCTAGATAAACCTTATGAATCTTTTGGACCTAAGGAAGTAATCATTATGCTTCCAAAAGTAGTATACTTTGACTTGCCATGCATGCAAGCTTGAGAATAATAGCCTTGAACCTAATTACCTTCCAAAGATCACTTTCCTAGATTCTCTCTCTCTCTCTCTCTCTCTCTCTCTCTCTCTCTCTCTCTCTCTCT